>JASDDO010000001.1:547229783-547482950 GCA_030015575.1 Agapanthus africanus
TCCTTGCCTTATAAGTCTTCAGGTTTTGTTGTGCTATAAGGCGAGTTTCGTCGAGGGCGTCGAGCTCCTCAAGCCATAGATGAGCATTTTCTTCATCTGTCAGCTCGTATTGAACCGCTACTCGCAGAGAAGGGAGTTCTATTTCCAGGGGAAGCACAGCTTCCGTGCCGAATACCAACGCATATGGTGTTGTATCCGTCGCTATTTTGAACGCTGTTCGTACACCCAGAGAGTTTCATGCAACCTTTCGTACCAGTCTCTCTTATTTTTGTACACCGTTTCTTAAAAACTTCATCAAGGTCTTATTGAAGCTTCAGCTAGACCGTTGGCACGAGGATTATAGACTGAAGAGTATCTCCAATCTATCTTATACCGTTGTGCGAAGCAGCTGATTTTATGGCTTCTATAAGCTGGCACATTATCCGAGATAATTCGCCACAAAGTCTCGAACCGATAAATGACATGTGTCATGAAGAAATGGAGAATATTCTCTGTCTTCACCTCCCTTAGTGGTACTACTTTTGCCCACTTAGAGAAGTAGTCGGTCATTGCCAATATAAATCAAAGTCCTTTGGACGATGCCGGTTCAATGGGGCCAATTACATCAGTTCCCCACATTTCGAACGGCCAGCTAGCCACTGTTGGGTTGTAGCGGATTTGGATGTTGGTGGATGAAGTCCCCGTGGATTTGGCACGAGTGACACTGGTTCGGATATTCGAGATAGTCCTGAATTATTGTGGGCCAATAATAATCCATTCTTTTGATCTTCAGCTTCATCTTTGGCCTAGATTGGTGAGAACCACAGAGGCTGTCGTGAGTTTCTTGGACGGCTTTCTTTGCTTCCTCTGGCCCCAGGCATCTTAGCCATAGACAGTCGAACAATCGCTTATATAGAGTATCATTGACGAAGGCAAAAGACAAAGCTCGTTTCATGAGCTGATATCGAAACGACGCGTTTTTTGGGCATTCGTTGAGATTTGAAGTAGTCTATGAAGACTTCCCTCCAATCCTTGACCTTTTCTTCAACCTCTATTTGAAGGGCTACTTGTTCGGTCGTTTCTTTTTCTTAGGATGGCTCTGTTAAGTCTCCCGAAGATATTTCTATCTGCGCGAGGATCCTGCAACTTTGCACGATGATCTTTACGTCATTGAGGTCTTCGTCAGCCAATTCCTTAGCCAATTTGGCCAACGCATCTGCCTTGTTGTTTTCCGCACGCGGTATACTCTCCAGGATGTAGGAGAGGATTTGTGTCAACGGTTGTTTCACCCTTTCTCCATACTTTATCAGCTCCGGATTGCATGTCTAATAGTCGCCATTTACTTGGCTAACGATCAGCTGGGAGTCTCCATATATGAGGAGGTCTTTGATTCCCATGTCGACAGCGATCTCAAGACTTGCTATCAAAGCTTCATATTCGGTTTCTTTATTAGTCCTTGGCTCTGTTAAGAATAGGGCGTAATGCAATATCCCTCCTTGTGGAGTCACGAAGATAAGGCCCACCCCAGTTTTTGATTATGGGGGTGTTTTTCTTTCGCCTCTTCATGGAAGATGCTCCATCGAAGTAGAATTCCAATCAGGGATCATTTTCTTCCTTCTCTGCTTCGATTGTGTCGAACGCATGTTCATCCGGCAACTCACAATTTAAGGGGAAGTCGGCTAATATCGGATGCTTGGCGAGAAAATCTGCGATGGCCTGGCCTTTCACTGCTTTGAGAGGTCGATACGTTATCGAGAACTACATCAGAAGGAAGGCCCATTTCGCAAGCCTTCCTGTTAATATGGCCCTTGACATCAGATATTTGAGAGGATCCACCTTTGATATGAGAGGGACCTTATGTGCCAAGGCGTAATGTCTGAGCTTCGTTATCACGAAGGTCAGTGCCAGGCAATGCTTTTCGATGGGGGGTAGTTGTTTTCTACCCCCAGGAAAACTCGGCTCAAATAGTACAAAGCTCTCTCCTTTCCCTGATCATTCTCTTGTGCCCATAGTGCGTCTAGAAAACCCTCAAGGGCTGTTGTAAATAGGATGTAGAGGTTTTCCCTTAACCGGAGCGGTCAATACCGGCGGATTTTGCAGATATTGCTTGATTTTGTCTAGTGCATTTTGGCACTTTTGATCCTAGATGAACGGGGTCCCTTCTGCATCAGATGACTGTAGGGACGACATTTTCCGGATAGGTTGGCTATGAACCGCCGGATATATGCGAGCTTTCCTTGAAAGGATCGCAACTGTTTGAAGGTCTTTGGCATGAGCATTTTCGTAATCGCCTTGATCTTTGAGGGATCAATTTCGATACCCGGTGTTGTATGATGAATCCTAGGAATTTACCTGAGGAGACTCCAAACACGCATTTCAGAGGATTCATCTTCAGATTATACTTCCGAAGACGTTGGAACACTATGTTTAGATGTTTCCAATATTCCTCGTAAGACTCGCACTTCACCACCAGGTCGTCGATGTAGCATTCGACAATCTCATGGATAAGGTCATCGAAGATCTTCGTCATGGCCCTCTGGTAGGTAGCACCAGCGTTCTTTAAAACGAAAGGCATCACCTTGTTGCAGAATATGCCCAGTAGAGTCCAGAAAGCGGTATGTTTTTGGTCTTCAGGATGCATTTTAATTTGGTTGTATCCTGAAGATCCATCCATGAATGAGAAGACCTCATGGGTAGACATGTTATTGATCATCAGCTCGGTAACAGGTACTGGGAAGTCATCCTTCGGGCAAGCTTTGTTGAGGTCCTGAAAGTCCATGCAGATGCGCACCGTCCTATTTTTCTTCATCACTGGAACGATATTAGCGATCCAGTCGGGATATTGAAATTCTTGGATGAAGCCGGAGTCAATTAGTTTCTTGACTTCAACGTTAATACTCATCTCAAGTTCGAGCCGCATTCTTCTTGGCACCTGTTTGACTGGCTTTATGTCCGGCGATATGGCCAGTTTATGTACTGCTGCCTTTGGGTCTAGACCCGGCATTTCGAATAGTTCCATGCGAAGCAGTCTTTATACTGCATGAGCACGTCTTTTAACGTGGCTACCTTTTTTTTAGATAGCAGCTCACTGATGAACGTTGGCTTCGGATCATTTTCCATCCCTAAGTCAATTTTCCTTAAGTTGTCCGCCGTAGTGTGTATCACGTCTTCCAGCTCTTTTGGTGCTGGTGGAAACTCTAAGATCACCTCGTTCTCGTCTTCATTTGTGAAGCACTTGAAGGGGTCATCTATAGTCTCGTGCCTTCCCCCTTTGAGAGTGTTATGGCAGGTACGGGTTCGCTTCCATCCTTGATGTTGAGCTGGTCCTATCCTTACGATATAGGTCCTCTTTGGCTCATGCTTTTGCGGCGGGGTTACCCTCCAGCTGTCGGATAAAGCGAACGTGCCTTATTGATATTGGTCTTCGACCCAGTCTTTGAAGGTGAAGCAGTCTTCAAAGGGATGACCTATGGCACGATGGTAGGAGCAATATTCTGGGTGATGGACCTCATTTATTTGTTCGGGATGCCGAGACTCCGAGAGCGTCATCATTTGGTGCTTCATGACATGGTTGAATATTTTTCTTGTCTTGTCTTGAGGGAAAAAGTATTCCCGACCCATCTTCTTTATAAAGGACGGGTTCCAACCAAGTTTTTCTTAATAGCGCGGATTCCTAGATCTGCCTTGTTATTTGCGAACGTTGTTTGTGCTCTTTGTCCTGTTTTTGCCTCTATTTCGAGATTTTTCCTTTTTACGAGGACATACAGCGAGCTGGGGATAAAAGGCATTGTAATCTTCTTTCTCCGTAGGTTGCTGATTGAGGCGCTGCGTCTTAGCTTTTTCATAGATAGCCATTTCGTGGTTGTGGTTGTCTCGACTCTTTTGACAAGCCTCTTCTATTAGCTTGTCTATTTGTTCTTCAAGCGACGGACTTAATATTCTTAGAGCGGGATTTCGCTCTGTTTCAACATCACGGCCATTTGGAAGAGCATTTTTTTCTTCTCTGGAGCTGTTTATGACGTGGCAGCTGTGGAACTGCTCCCATCTCCTGGATCGAACGTATCAGAGCCCAGTTGTCTCCATCTTCCCGTTGGGCATCTTTCGCTGGGTCCCAGGGATATCCCAAATCTTTTTGTAGAATTGGGTTTGCTGAACAGTTTGTTCGAAAGGTACACCTTGGCATCTTAACAGCCATTTCAATCCCTCCGCGTAGTATCTTGGCAGACGGATTGGTTGAAGCCTGTCGAGTACAAAGTCGGCACCATGCCAGACTTCTTTCTCTACTTTGGTCTCCGTAGATTGGTAGAAGAGGATCGCCTTTTCACCTCTTCGCCTGGGAGGCACATAGAAAGTTTATAGTTCATGTACGCTGTATGTATCGAACGTATCAAGTTCCTTGTAATGCCGAGGAGGAACCATTGTGATTTGCAGGCTCTGATCTACTTCGTCGGGGGTTTGCACTGGCCGGCGGATGGAGAACACTGCGTTGACCTCATCCTCAGAGTCGCTACCAAAGACCAAAATGGGAGTAGATGGTCTGGACTTGTTGTCTTGGGGTTGCCTCGAGTAGACTATTTCTTCATCTTCCTTGGTATCTTTCCTAAAGATCGGGATGGTGGCGACGGACTTCTGTTTATCCTCCGGCTTATGACACCTTTCTGTATCTTCGAAATCTGATAGGAAGTACTTTGCGTCTTCATATTTCCGGACTTCATTTACCGAGAATGGGTTTAGCTCCCACATAACGGTGTATTCCAAGCCGTTTTTGAAATACTTCATACACTGATGTTGTGTAGAAGGGATGACGTTATATTCATGTAACCAAGGCCTGCCGAGCAGAGCGTTATATTAAGTCTTGGCGTCAATGACATGAAATTTGATGTCAGTGACGAGCAGCCCAAAACGTAGTGTCAGTATTATAAACCCAAGCGTCCATGACGACTGTGAGTCGAACTCGGAGATGGTAATTTTTTCTCGAGCCAAGTGCTGAACGTTCATGCAAATCTCTTTCAGCACTTTCACGTTGAGAAGGTTGACGGAGGATCCATTGTCAACAAGGATTTTCTCTATTTTGATGTCGTGGCAGTACCCGGTAACGTATAATTGGCGATTATTCTCGCACGTCCCGAGAAGGAGATCTTCATCGCTGAATGTAATGTCAGCTGTGTGGACCTCTGCCAGCTCGTCCTTCATCTTATCTTCTGCGAGGAAAGATTGGAACTGATCGGGCTCTTGTAATGCCTTGATCAGAGAATCTTGTGCCTCTTTGGACAGGAGGAGAGCATCCAATATGCTTAGTTGTGAGGGCATTTTCCTCAGATGTGCCAGGACGTTGTAATCCACCTTAATTTCCCTAGGCAGGTCCCTGGTTGCGAGCTCTTTGACAACTCCGTCGTTAAGGGTGATTTCTTCAGGGATTTTTTCTTTCCCTTTATCCTTTTTACTCGAACCTTTGTTTGTAGGTCCGAGGTCCTTGTTCACCACCGAAAACGGGGACGGACCGCGTAGGTCGTCTTGCATGAATTTGGAGGCAGATGCTATTTGGATTTATCTGTCCACCTCTCCGAAGACGCCAAGTTGATTTATGGTACCGTGTATCGGAGGTTTGGACGGACGCGGTCATTGTAGCCGACTTCGTCATATTCCCCCTCGTTTGCGAGGGGTTTTTGATTGTAGGGACGCTCTTCCTTGCAGGCGCAAGCCCCTGCAGTTAATTACATTACCGTATCATGATAACCACTTTCTTCTGCTCCACCAGTTCACTTCGTGTCGTGTGTGTTTGTTTTATTTTTGGTTGCCCGTAGATTGTATACGGAGACTAATTTATTTCGTCGCCCGTAGGGCGCGATTAGTCCAAATCCGTATATTTTAGATTTGGGTTTTTATTTAAGGATCGTTAATCTAGTTTGAGATTAAGATCAATTTAAATGTATACGAGCAGTTGGGGGCTCAGTTAATCTTTTGTTAAAGAATACGTTAGTCCAATTTGAGACTAAGGACTACTTAATAGGGTGTTAGGATCATTTTTGTTTCAGATCCAACAAGAGAGCACTTGGACTCTGTTGTTTTAGTTTAAGGACGTTTCGGTCCATTATCGCCATTTTGGAGGCAAAGTTGTAGTTTGAGGACATCCCGGTCTGTAGATAGTTTGAGAACATTTAGGTCTGTAGATCACCATTTTTGTGGTGAGGTTTTAATTTAAGAACGTTACGGTCCGTTGTAGTTTATGGACGTTTCGGTCCGTAGATCACCATTCTTTAGGCGACTTTTAGTTTGGGAAGTGCACCCAAAAGCAGTTGGTTGTCGGTACCCGCCACCTCTCTGAAGACGTTGAAGAATTACAATGACATGTATCAGAGGTGTAGAGAGATGTACCCTTGAACCAATTTCCGTGTTCGAGGGAAAATATCATGGTGGGTCATCTAAGAATCATTAGTCATTTTTGGAGACTAAGATTAACTTAGGAGATGTGGAATGAACATTTTTTAAGATATCATCGGTTGGACGATCGATAGTCGTATTTGGGACTATGATCAGTTTGGGAAGTAGTGAACTTATGAGCTCTATTGATCTGAATTAGGGACCTAGCCAACTTAGGCTTGGTCCACTTAGTTTTCTTTTTATTTGAAAAGAAGTGCTAAGCACTTGTTTGGGCTCAGTCCCTTTTATTATGCAAAAAGTACTGAACACTTATGTAAGTTCTGACGCTCACACATAACCATGTGGAGTTTTCAGTCATGGGGATTTACCCAAAAAGTGTTAAACACTTTACTCTTTTTCTCTCTTTATGGAGTGCTGAACTCTCTTTATGTCGCCCACGTACGAAGCACGTGAGGTGCTAGGCGCTGCCCAGTGAATGTCAAGCACCTTTTTATTCTGTGGCGCCCACGTGAGGGGCACGTGAGGCGCTGGGCGCTAGCTCACTGAGTGCTAAGCACTCATTTATTTTGAAGCGCCCACGTGAGAGGCACGTGGGGCGCTGGGCGCCAATCACTGAGTGCTTAGCACTCCTTTATTTTGGAGCGCCCACGTGAGAGGCACGTGGGACGTTGGGCGCCAATCACCGAGTGCTTAGCACTCCTTTATTTTGGAGCGCCCACCTGAGAGGCACGTGGGGTGCTGGGCGCTGGGCGCCAATCACTGAGTGCTTAGCACTCCTTTATTTTGGAGCGCCCACGTGAGAGGCATGTGGGGCGCTGGGCGCCAATCACTAAGTGCTTGGCACTCCTTTATTTTGGAGCGCCCACATGAGAGGCACGTAGGGCGCTGGGCGCTGGGTGCCAATCACTGAGTGCTTAGCACTCCTTTATTTTGGAGCGCCCACATGAGAGGCACGTGGAGCGCCCGGCGCTGGGCGCCCATCGCTTAGTGCTTAGCAATCCTTTATTGAGTGGCGCCCATGTGAGGGTTTTTCCTTGTATATTTTGTTCTGAGGAGTTCAATTTCCTTGTTCTTTTTTGAATTTTTGATCTTCAAGAACAACTTCGTCCCGATGAGAATTAAATTCTCAACTTGTGGAGAACTTATCTTGTGGATCTCAGATCCAAAGAAACAACTAAGTTCTTCTTTTTAAAAGGGCTAAACCCTTCGAGATGCTTTGATCTCTCTTCTCTTTTTATTTTATTTACCTAGAGCTTTTTCTGAGAAGGGATGTCTTCTTCTTTCTTTAATTTTGAAGCTTTCTTCTTTGTTTTTTTTTTCCGAAGCTTATGGAGGGGTTCCTCATTTATTTTTTTCTCATTTGGAAAGAGGGATCATTGGTCGTTGGGACCCACCACCTCTCCGACAACGCTGAGGGATTACAGCGCTATATATCGAAGGTGTGGAGGGACCCTTTGAACCATGCCCTACTCATCAGGGGGGGAAACGGGTTGGAGCTTAAACTCCTAACTGCTGAAATAGGTTTCTTTGCGTTTGCACACGTGCGTCGCACGTAGTGCGCACGTAGCAGGCGCATGTGGTGCTTGCACATCATAAGGGGGCAGCTAAGGCCCTAACTTGGAGAATCCTTGAGAATTAAATCCTATTTTTCTAAGAAATATCCTCTCTTATTTATATGGGAGTGGTAAAGAAAGGATTTCTCTTTTTCCCGATGTGGGACTAAAAAAGTATCCCCCATGTGGTAGAGCATTACTCAGATTACTTGTGCATAGCACATTTGCTCATAACTTTTGATTCTGGATGAATTATGAGCCCCATAATATATCAAATCGAAAGATTTTCCGAGACGCTTTCGATACTATCAGAGTTTAGCTGATTATTGTTGGGGTAAAAATTTACACCCCGGTTGACCGAGTCAAAGTCAAGGTCAACCCCAAGCCAGGTGGGCCCAAGCCTAGGTCCAGCGGGCCCATGCCCAAGTCGAGCCCGCAACCAGCCTCCCCACGCCAACAACAAAATCATGTAATAAATAATTTTTATGTAATTTTTTATACATGAATGTATACAAAACGGGCAGAAAGCCAAATTTTTGTAAGCCCATGGCTTATGTACAAAAATAAATGGCACATAAGCCATGGGATAGGCAAAACGCCATTTTGTAAAGCCCAAGGGGTTATATGTAAATATGTAAGCCTATAAAAGGCAACATGATGAATAAAAAAAAACAACAACACTTTTCATTCTCACAAAAAACCTAGGGTTTGTATCTCTTTCCCTTTTCTGAAGGTCTCAAAGCTTCTTCTTTCTTTTGGATTAAATCAAGAGTTTTACTCTTCCTTTTCAAAAACAAAATAGTTTTTCACACGAAACCCACAAAGGGGAACTTGGATCTGTCATCAGATCTCAAAAAGGAGAGATTTTGGGATCTCACATCTCTTGATCTTCAAGATCCAGCTAACAGAGGAGGAAGAAGAAGAACCCCTTTCACTAAACCCAAAAAAAAAAAACTCAGGAGTCCAACTCCTCTCTGATTTCTCTTCCGAGAAATTTTTTTTAGGCTAAAAGCCCCCCTTTTCTCGCCGGCGCTCAAGCGCAGAGCGCCTTCATGCCGACACGTGGCGCGCTTGCGCTCAAGCGCAAACGCTCGAGCGCAAGTTGCTCCGGTGCCGACACGTGGCGCACTTGCGCTCCAGCGCAAGCGCTCGAGCGCAAGTCGCCCCGGTGCCGACACGTGACGCGCTTGCGCTCAAGCACAAGCGCTCAGGCGCAAGTCGCCCCCTTGCCGAGCACTTGTGCTCAAGCGCCCAGCGCTCAAGCGCCCAGCGCTCAAGCGCAAGTCGCTCCCGTGCCGACACGTGGCGCACTTGCGCTCGAGCGTCAGGCGTTGAAGCTCAAAGCACCCACGCGCCGACACGTGGCGCGCTTGCGCTCAAGCGCAGAGCGCCCACGTGGCACTCTAGCGTCTGAGCGCACAGCACCTAGGCGCACAGCGCCCAAGGTGCTGCCCCCACGCATCCCTTGGATACCTTTCCCCCCTCTTTTTATGTACATACATATACATATACATATTTGCACACACACGTGCTCCACGACACTGTCCCTGTTAGAAAAAAATTTCTAACGGGGCGCTGCCCCGCACCCCGCAAGGAGGCTGCTAGCCCTCTTGACCCCCAGCCCGCTATCCGGGCAGCGGGACCCCCGTAAAAACTCTGCGTGGCTCCCGATATATCCAAAACCCCCTTTTAAAACACAACACACGCACACCGCACATTGAGTTCGCATGACCAGTTTAACCCGTTAATCGGAGGTTCCCTCGCCCCAAAGGCGAGGGGTAATTAACGGCAGCTTAGTCCGCGGCTGCCGGAGATTCGGATCCCCACAATCAATAAACCCCCGCCTACCCTAGGCAGGGGGAATCTGTAGTATACGCCTGACAAGCGCGCGCGTATTCCCATCTCAATGGGGTGACGAAAAACACCCTACAGATTTTAGCACGCCCGGTGGGACCAATCTCTCCTCCCATATTTCAGGTTAAACGTTCATGCGAACTCAATCAATATACATGTCTATATTTATACTAAAATAATGATTTTTCATGCAGATTTTCAAGCAATCACCTTCCGACGATGTCTTCGATGATGAACTCAGCTCCCGTCTCCTATACGATGAGGATAGACTCTAGGACGGTCCTTCCGGCCAGTTTCGGGCGACAATGGGAGGAGCCGCTGCTACCATTCGGCTCTATTATGTTCATGCCAGTTGGCGCCATCCCAGCTCCTCAGGCCCCGGTGGCAGACATACCGATCTCGAAAGGCAGGAGACCAAATGTGGTGGTCGCGAGGGCACCTCAGCCCAAGCACAAGTCCGTTCCCGAACGACTCTCTATGGCCCCAGCTGGGGGCAAGGCCATCGACACCAACAAAGATGCAAAGCGTTTCGAGCAAGCTCCAACGGTACCCTTAACAACTGCTCGATCGGGTGCTTTCTCTAAGCTCCCCGCCAATGAGAAAGAGACGACTGGATATGAGGTCCACACTGTCTACATGGTGGGCACGCGCAGCAAGAGCAAGAACGGGGCCACTACATCTCAAATCCAATCCGGCTTGAATGTGGTGGCCGCTTCCCAAGAACAGCCGCCTCTGCTAGGTGATGAAGACCCTCACGATGAGGATGATAGGCAGAAAGACCCTTCGGTCCATGAGGAGTCGGGTTCGGAAAGTGAAGAAGAGCCGGCTTTCCGCCCCAGGACCGCGGAGCAAGAGCTGCTTCAAGAGCTCCGAAAGCAACTCAGAAACAAAGACAAGGAGATGGCCAAACTCTACTCCAAAATCTATGACTTGACGAATGTCGTGATGCAGCTCATGGCCCGACTTGCCTCTCAGCCGACCAATCAAGCGGAGGGCTCTGCTCGTGAACCGGGAAGTGGTGTCCCAAAGCAGCCGACGCCTATTCCCTCAAATCCAAAAGTGGGCGAACTACATGAAAATCAGTCGCATCCTATCTCGGGAAATGTCTTGGCTACCGATGACAGTAGCCCGCTAACTCAAGATCAAATCATGGATTTGGTTGCCAGCAAAGTCAAAACATTGGTGGCCAAAGCCGAAGCGCAAAAAGATATCAGCAGTAGTGGGAGACCATATCCTGCTCAGTTTGATCTGGTGGAATTCCCTAGCGGCTATGTCATCCCCAAATTCGGAAGATTCGATGGGACAGGAAACGCGAATCAGCACATCGCCAACTTCAAAGCCTCATGCGGGAATACTGGGGGCAATGATGCGCTTCTCCTCAGCCAGTTCGTTAATAGCCTGACCGATGTTGCTTTCGACTGGTACGCGAGCATACCGGATGGCTCCGTCACAACTTTTGTCCAAATGGAGTCTCTGTTTCGGCAGAGGTTCATGAGAGTCAGCGATAAGATTACCATTGTCGAGCTCGTAAGGACCAAGCCCAAGAGCGATGAAAGCAGCACGGATTTTATAACCCGATGGCGTAATCTCTCCGTCAAATGCGAACCGACGATAGAGCAGGACCAATCTGTCAGTCTCCTTGTCGGAAATCTCAACAACTGGATGGCCCCGTTTCTATGTACCGCGGGTCTCAAAACATTCCAAGAGCTGACCAAAAAGGTCCAAACGTTGGAACGCTCAAAGCCCGAGTCCGCTCAGGATCTTCAGTTCACAAACAGACCGAAACCTTGGAGCGACGATAACCGAAAAGGCGGAAGTTCTAACATCACCGATTCTCCAAATAAGCAGAGAACGGGCGGAGCAAAAACTGACCAGTCTCGAGAGCCAACTTTGGAGGAAAGAAGAAATAAGGTCTACTCATTCCGAAGGGACAAGGTCCACAAAATTTTTAAAGATGCTCCGAAGAATGGCCTGCGGCTACCAGAACCGAAAAGGCTAAGTGAAGCGAACAAGACTGATCATCCCAACTTTTGCCCATACCACCGAGTGCTGGGGCACACTATTGAAGACTGTTGCATCTTCAAGGATTGGGTCGAGAAACAATACAAGGCGGGAGAAATATCATTGTCCCCTGGCGTGTTAACAAACAATCAAGCTGCGACCGCCAATTTCATACAAACGGGGACCGAAGTCCTTCAGGGACCTGATTCTCTCAAACACCCGCCTTTCTCTGGGAACAATCGACCGCCACGTTATTAAACTGGGAACAATCGACCGCCACGTCATTAAACTGGAAACAATCGACCTTTAAGTCATTAAACTGGGAATGTAAAAAAAATGTAAATAAAAAAATGTGTAAATAAAAGAAAATTAAAGAAAAGCCGAAATGATGGGGCAACTCGCAATAAAAATCAGCGAGTAAAATAAAGATGAAAATAAAACCGAAATGATTGGGCAACCGCGAATAAAAGCCGAAATGATGGGGCAACTCGCAATAAAAATCAGCGAGTAAAATAAAGATGAAAATAAAGCCGAAATGATTGGGCAACCGCGAATAAAAGCCGAAAGGATAGGGCAATCGCGACCTTCACGATAAGAAAAACTGAAATGATAGAGCAATCGCGGTAAAACAAAAAAAACAAAAACAAAAAAATAAGGGCGGATGATGAGTTGCTCCTGGCATTATTCCAGTGCAGCAATGCAGACGCCAAACAAAAATCCAATTTCCCAAAATTCTTTCGGCCCTACAGCCGGTCCCCAAATTGACTACCGTATACAATCCACGGGCTCAAATAATTCTCAGCATACCCATGCCCCACCACAATCACCAGTTACGCGACTGGTCTCCGCCTTTGGAATTATGCTCCATTGAGAAGACCCACTCATGTGTCCTCACGATACATGAGGAGAACAAACCTTTGTGGGATCCTTACGACTCACAAAGGGAAAACACACTTAGGAGTCCTCACGACTCCTAAGCAGAAAATACACCTGCGGGATCCTTACGACTCGTATGGAGAAATGCTTTATGGGACCCTCACGGCCCATAAAATTGAAAAGTCTTAGGGGATAGGGATCTAAACCTGTCTCCTAAGCCATCGCTCCCTAATCCCCAAGTGGCGAATGATAAGTCGCTCCTGGTACCATATTCCAGTGCAGCGATGCAGACGCCAACCAAATTCCAAAATGGCGAATGATGAGTCGCTCCTGGTACCATATTCCAGTGCAGCGATACAGACGCCAACCAAAGTCCAAATCCCATACCCCAACAGCGAATGATGAGTCGCTCCTGGTACCATATTCCAGTGCAGCGATGCAGACGCCAACCAAAGTCCAAATCCCATACCCCAACGGCGAATGATGAGTCGCTCCTGGTACCATATTCCAGTGCAGCGATGCAGACGTCAACCAAATTCCAAATCCCATACCCCAACGGTGAATGATGAGTCGCTCCTGGTACCATATTCTAGTGCAGCGATGCAGACGCCAACCAAATTCCAAATTCCATACCCCAACGGCGAATGATGAGTCGCTCCTGGTATCATATTCCAGTGCAGCGATGCAGACGCAAACAAAGTCCTGAAATTTTTCCGGCCCTATGGTCTGGATCATACATCCTGCAAAACCGTATACAATCCACGGGCGTAAAACGATCCAAATCTCTCCCAAGTCCTACCGGCGAGACCACATTCAAAGTCTCACCGGCGGTGAAGATTCAAAAAAAAAAAAGAAGAAAGAAAAAAAAGAAGAAGGTATGTCCACAAGCAAAATGGGCACGGATGAAAACCCGAAAGGGCTCCGTGAGTAAAAACAGCAGGACTGCCGACGAGTTTGTGAAAACCCGAAAGGGCGCAAACTCGTAAAAAAAAGAGATGAAATGCACTCGCGAAGTCCTCTCGACTTTGTGAGGAGAAAATTCCCGCGTGAGATCCTTACGACTCACAAAGGAGCAACACACTTGGGGGGTCCTCATGACTCCTAAGGAGAAAATACACCTACGGGATCCTTACGACCCGTAGGGAGAAAATGCTTTGTGGACCCTCACGGCTCACAAAATTGTAAAGTCTTAGGTGATAGGGACCTAAAACCTGTCTCCTAAGCCATCGCTTCCTGATAAACAAAAGCAAATGATGATTCGCTCCTGGTACCATATTCCAGTGTAGCGATACTGATGCCAAGCAAAAAACCAATTCCCGAATCCTCTCGGGGCAAATGATGAGTTGCTCCTGGCATTATTCCAGTGCAGCAATGCAGATGCCAAACAAAAAAATACCAATCCCAAAATCCTGTCATGACAAATGATGATTCGCTCCTGGTACCATATTCCAGCGTAGCGATGCTGATGTCAACTCAAATCAAACAAATCAAAACAACCAATTCCAACATCGACCTCTGCGTCAAACCAGCGACACTCCGCGCAGGGGAAAAGTCGACAACAGACACTCCGTCTCGGGGAAACGTCCAACAACAGACACTCCGTCTCGGGGAAACGTCCAACAGCAGACACTCCGCACCGGGGACACGTCCAACAACAGGCACTCCGTCTCGGGGAAACGTCCTACAATAGGCACTCCGTCTCGGGGAAACGTCCTACAACAGACACTCCGTCTCGGGGAAACGTCAACCAGCGACACTCCGCATCGGGGAAACGTCCAACACAGACACTCCGTACCGGGAAAACGTCCAACAACAGACACTCCGCGCCAGGGAAAAGTCGACAACAGACACTCCGTCTCGGGGAAACGTCCAACAACAGACACTCCATCTCGGGGAAACGTCCAACAGCAGACACTCCGCATCGGGGACACGTCCAACAACAGGCACTCCGTCTCGGGGAAACGTCCTACAACAGGCACTCCGTCTCGGGGAAACGTCAACCAGCAACACTCCGCATCGGGGAAACGTTCAACACAGACACTCCGTACCGAGGAAACGTCCAACAGCAGACGCTCCGTCTCGGGGAAACGTCCTACAACAGACACTCCGTCTCGGGGAAACGTCAACCAGCGACACTCCGTATCGGGGAAACGTCAACCAGCGACACTCCGCACCGAGGAAACGTCCAACAACAGGAACTCCGTCTCGGGGAAACGTCCTACAACAGGCACTCCGTCTCGGGGAAACGTCCTACAACAGACACTCCGTCTCGGGGAAACGTCAACCAGCGACACTCCATATCGGGGAAACGTCCTACAACAGGCACTACGTCTCGGGGAAACGTCCTACAACAGACACTCCGTCTCGGGGAAACGTCAACCAGCGACACTCCGTCTCGGGGAAACGTCAACCAGCGACACTCCGCATCGGGGAAACGTCCAATACAGACACTCCGCATCGGGAAAACGTCCAACAACGACACTCCGTGCCGGGAAACGTCAAGCAGACACTCCGTGCCGGGGACACGTCAACCAGCCGATACTCCGCCTCGGGGAAATGTCAAGAAGACACTCCAGGCCGGGGGCACATCGACAACAAACACTCCGCCTCGGGGAAATGTCTACCAGCGACACTCCATGAGGGGGACACGTCTACCTAATACTCTGGGCCAAGGAAACGTCTACCACAAACACTCCATCTCGGAGATGGATCAAGCGTCGACCGTCCACGTCGTAAAAAGGGCAGCGCATCCCAAAAAGTGGGAACCAAGACAAGTCGCCTCCACGTGAAAGAAGATCCATCAATTTCATGCACACGACCCACAAATGTGGTGTGCATTTATTGATGGGGGGCAATTTGTTGGGGTAAAAATTTACACCCCGGTTGACCGAGTCAAAGTCAAGGTCAACCCAAAGCCAGGTGGGCCCAAGCCTAGGTCCAGCGGGCCCATGCCCAAGTCGAGCCCGCGGCCAGCCTCCCCACGCCAATAACAAAATCATGTAATAAATAATTTTTATGTAATTTTTTATACATAAATGTATACAAAACGGGCAGAAAGCCAAATTTTTGTAAGCCCATGGCTTATGTGCAAAAATAAATGGCACATAAGCCATGGGATAGGCAAACCGCCATTTTGTAAAGCCCAAGGGACTATATGTAAATATGTAAGCCTATAAAAGGCAACATGATGAATAAAAAAACACTTTTCATTCTCACAAAAAACCTAGGGTTTGTATCTCTTTCCCTTTTCTGAAGGTCTCAAAGCTTCTTCTTTCTTTTGGATTAAATCAAGAGCTTTACTCTTCCTTTTCAAAAACAATATAGTTTTTCACCACGAAACCCACAAAGGGGAACTTGGATCTGTCATCAGATCTCAAAAAGGAGAGATTTTGGGATCTCACATCTCTTGATCTTCAAGATCCAGCTAACAGAGGAGGAAGAAGAAGAACCCCTTTCACTAAACCCCAAAAAAAACACTCAGGAGTCCAACTCCTCTCTGATTTCTCTTCCGAGAAAATTTTTTTAGGCTAAAAGCCCCCCTTTTCTCGTCGGCGCTCAAGCGCAGAGCGCCCTCGTGCCGACACGTGGCGCGCTTGCGCTCCAGCGCTCAGCGCTCGAGCTCCAGCGCTCAGCGCTCAAGCGAAAAGCGCCCACGTGCCGACACGTGGCGCGTTTGCACTACAGCGCGCTGCGCTCAAGCGCAAAGCGCCCACGTGCCGACACGTGGCGCGCTTGTGCTCAAGCGCAAACGCTCGAGCGCAAGTCGCCCCGGTGCCGACACGTGGCGTGCTTGCGCTCCAGCACAAGCGCTCGAGCGCAAGTCGCCCCGGTGCCGACACATGGCGTGCTTGCGCTCAAGCGCAAGCACTCGAGCGCAAGTCGCCCCCGTGCCGACACGTGGCGCACTTGCGCTCAAGCGCAAGTCGCTCCCGTGCCGACACATGGCGCACTTACGCTCGAGCGTCAGGCGCTGAAGCGCAGAGCGCCCACGTGCCGACACGTGGCGCGCTTGCGCTTAAGTGCAGAGCGCCCACGTGCCGACACG
Organism: Agapanthus africanus; assembly: GCA_030015575.1. Taxonomy (NCBI): domain Eukaryota; kingdom Viridiplantae; phylum Streptophyta; class Magnoliopsida; order Asparagales; family Amaryllidaceae; genus Agapanthus; species Agapanthus africanus. Next base: position 547,246,473 of record JASDDO010000001.1, read on the forward strand.
TGGCACTCTAGCGTCTGAGCGCACAGCACCTAGGCGCACAGCGTCCAAGGTGCTGCCCCCACGCATCCTTTGGATGCCTTTCCCCCCTCTTTTTATGTACATACATATACATATACATATTTGCACACACACGTGCTCCATGACACTGTCCCTGTTAGAAAAAAATTTCTAACGGGGCGCTGCCCCGCACCCCGTAAGGGGACTGCTAGCCCCCTTGACCCCCAGCCTGCTATCCGGGTAGCAGGACCCCCGTAAAAACTCTGCGTGGCTCCCGATATATCCAAAACCCCATTTTAAAACACAACACACGCACACCGCACATTGAGTTCGCATGACCAGTTTAACCCGTTAATCGGAGGTTCCCTCGCCCCAAAGGCGAGGGGTAATTAACGGCAGCTTAGTCCGTGGCTGCCGGAGATTCGGATCCCCACAATCAATAAACCCCCGCCTACCCTAGGCAGGGGGAATCTGTAGTATACGCCTGACAAGCGCGCGTGTATTCCCATCTCAATGGGGTGACGAAAAACACCCTACAATTATCATTCAGGAGTTTGTCAAAATACAGTCCGGAAAATACTGGTTTGCATTTTCTTAAGCGTATCGCTGTCATTTGATACCTTGGGCTCTTTTGCGCAGAAATTTTTGGCAGGAACAGTCATTCTTAGGCAGTGTGCGGTTACGCAGCTGAATGTTCTCACGGTTCTTCTCCCCCTCTTCTTTTTCGTAGGTGGAGTCTTTGAAAAGAGGTTTGAGGGTCGTTTTGTCCTCAGAATCGCTCCCGAAGATAAGAACGTGGGGGTTTTTCCTTTCCGGATCAGTATCAACCATATGACAGTTGCCAGTCATTTTTCCACACATACTTGTCACACCTTTTTGCTGTCGACGAGCTTCGCGCTTCATCCTCTTGATGTGTTTTTGATGGGAAACATATCCCTACCACCACTTCTTGATGGTAGTGCACTCTTCGGTGGGATGGGTAACCCTCCGATAATATAGATAGTAGTTTGGATGTGAATCCTCTCCGTCGAGGCATATGACCCCGGGAGTGTTTCTTACGATAGGTGGAAGTTTCATCCCCACTGATAGGGTTTTGGCGAACTGTTTCTCTGTCTTGATCCTGCTCTTATTTATGGCAGGTGTGCTTCGGTTTGGTTAGAGCACTTTACGACTCATCATTACCGCATCTTCTTCCTCCTAACGCTGATGCTTAGCTTTTTCATATATGGCTGTTTCGCGTTCTCGGACAGCTTTGCTTTTTCGAAAGGCTTCGTTTAACAACCTATCAATCGAATCTTCTGGCAGTTCCGGGGATTTTAGCGCCGATGGTGCCCCCAATTCCTCTACGCTATTTTCTGATGCTGAGAGAGCTTCTTCGTCATTTAACAACAAATGGGAGACCAAGTAGCAACTTGCTACATAGTCTTCGGTTTTTTCTGATGAGTCATTTTCCTCATCGCAGTCACTATCTTCGTTCTCAAGAATATACTTGAGGAACTCTTCGAGGGTGACTGGTGTCTGCGCCTTCTAGTTGTACTCCTCCAACGCATTGATGTACTTTTGTATGTTTGTGCGCTTGTCGTCATACTCGGCAGGCTGCACAGGCTCCTTAGTCTTCTTCTTTTTCTTCAAAGACTTTGAAAGCTTGACTTGGGGATTTTGGTCTTTGTCAGCAATCTTCGGTACGGGACACAGTTTCAGCATCCCTTTGATGATTTCAGATTCAAGCGGGCTTTTCCACCTGACTGCCGGACATGACTGTAGATCTTTCAGCATTCTTTTGGTTTTAGCTGAAAGAACGACTTCCCATGGAATCTCTTCCACGAGCGAGCATGATGCCCCCGGTGCATCCACCTTTTTGGGAGTGTGCTTCTGTGGTGGGTTCACCCTCCAATTCTCAGATAGCACAAACTTCCCCTGTTGATACTGGTCCTCGACCCAGTTCTTGAAGACGTAGCAATCCTCAATTGGATGGCTCACCATTCTGTGATAGGAGCAGTAGTTGGGGTTGTTGACATCGCCGGGTTACGGTGGACGCCGCGGGTCTGGCAATGTGATGAGTTTGTTACGCATTGCCAACTCAAATAGTCTTCTCGTCTTATCACGGGGAAACGAGTAAGTGCGTCTTAGCCTTTCTTCTAAGGATAGGCGTGGACGTACGTTGTTTTGGTGAGCAGCTGGCTTTGGGCCACTCGGTTGTTGTTGAGACTAAGGTCTAAGGCCGCTTTTCCCTTTACCCTTGGCATTTCGAGGGTTCTTACTTGAGGAGGAAGGTCCGTGACCCATCTGGTCCATTTGGGTCAGTTTATCAATTAGAGCCTAGAAGGTCGTCGGTTTGAAGAACATCATGAACTGGGACATAGTCGTTTGCGGATCTAGTGTCCCGATGAACAAGCCTACGGCGGGGGGTTCTTCGATGCATTGTTCGCACTTTGACCACAGGTTCTGCCACCGGATCATATATTGGACCCAGGTTTCTCCCGGCCTTACCCTGGCATTGATTAAAGCAGTGATCGGGGTGCGCTCTCTTGCGCTGGCAAATTGCTGTGTGAACAGCAGCTCCATCTCTTTGAATGTCTTTACAGAGTCATTTGGGAGCTCCGAGTACCATTCAAAAGGTGTCTCTGATAGGCTACCAACGAACTGGCAAAGCAGCAGTTCATCGTCACCTCCAGTGTTGCTGCACAGAGCTTTGAACTACATGATGTGCTAGTGTGGGTTGCATGTTCCTTTGTGCACATGGAACTTGGGGATCGTATATCCCGACGGGTACTTGATTTGGTCATACCAGCCTGGATACGGTCGCCCATTTCTGACAGTTTGGCTGGCCGCTTCATTTGCTTGATGAGCTCGTATTTGTTGAGCGATGTAATCAATCAGAGTAGTCTTGGAGATCGTTTCCTCCTTGGTCACCGATAATGCCGGAAGAGAGTTTGATGTTTCCCCTCTGTCATCCTCGATGATTATCAACGGATCTTCGGCTGGGGGTTCTGGCTGGATCATCATTCCAACCATGTCCTGAAACAAGAGAGCCATCTGCTTTATGTTAGCAGCCTGCTCTGCGGCTTCCTTATATTATCTTTCAAGCACCCTTCGCAGGAACTCTGTATCGGTCTCCCGCTCTTGGCGATGTTCGGCTGCTAGTTCCGAACTTTCTTTCTGTCCGGTAAGTGATGTCATTTTGGTCAACATTTCCTGGAGCTTTTGTTGTTTCTCCTGAGCTTTTGTTAGCGACCGAGTTTGCGATCGGTGACCTACAGAAGTACGGCTTTCTTCTTTTCCGGAAGCTATGTAGACCGTATGTATGACCATACCCCCAGCCTTAGGTTGTTTGGGTCCATCGCCTTTGGAATTTGCCGCAGGCGGTAGGATTTTCTCCGGCCTCCTCCTTCTGTAGGAGATTGAAGTTGAAGGAGCCATTGTAACAGGCATTCGTGTGGAAGAAGTCCCTCGCTGTATGGTGGAAGGACGGTCTTCCTCTTGCCGAGCCTTCGATTTCTTCGGTCGACGAGGTAATCTTTGCTGATCACAGAGTCTTGGACTTTCCGCCAGACTCTATGAATTTGGGAGGAGAGCCATTGATAAGGACGCTCCGTCTTTGCCTGCACTGTGGGTTCCACAAGCGGGGGAGATTTCTTTAGCACTGCCGTTGGAGAGTTCTTGCGTACCCTCCTGAGCAGTTCAAAACTGTTCCCGGTTGGAACAGCAGCATCAGTTTCCACCGTTGGAGCTGGCGGGGTAAGTCCAGAGGGAGAATTGCCCCCAGCTTTTCTCACCCAGCGCCAGTGGCGATGTCGAGCGTGTCTTACAAAAGAGGCCGCCTTAGTTTTGGAAGCGGCTTCCTTGTGCCCCCGGCTTTGGTGAGGGGCTGCTATTGGTGTCGGCCTGTTGAATGTTGACATCCTTGGCAAAATTTGAAGAGGATCGACCAATCTTTCGAAGACCGACTTTCTGGTATGCGAGGCATCTTTGACGACTTCACTTGCAGGAGGAGTTGGGAGGGCTATCCATTTTGGGGCAGCCCCTTCAGATATCACGAGCCTCTTTACGGGCCTATTTTGGTTCTTGTTCAGTCTGTTGAAGACTGAGACGTCTTAGCTTCGGCTCAGCTTGTCAAAGACTGAGACTTCGGATTTGGACGAATCATTAAGAGGGGCCATTGTGGTCTCCAGTCGATCGAAGACCGACCTCTTGGGAGCTTCTTCCTGCAGCGCTGAGGCGCCGACACCCACTGGTGGGACCATGATCCCGAAGAACAGTCTAGTAGTGGCTTGCGTGACTTGTCCCACCGGCATTAAAAAGATAGAGGCCGCATTGGGCCCGTAAGTCACTCCTCCAATTGAGACGGAGCGGGATTTGCTGGTGCAAGTTGTGCAGTTGGAAGCCATCGATTTTCTCTTCTGCACAGAAGGAAAACACCAAATCTTAGTACCTCGAATCTAAGGGCAATCATAGTGAACCGTGATTTTGTTCGCGAAACACGATACATGAAGTGTGGAGTGAAAAAAGAAAAAGGTCCCACCAGGCGTGCCAGAATCTGTTTACCGCCGGAAACAGAGACGAACTGGGATGGATCGTCTTGCCTGAATCAGGAGGCAGATACTATTTGGATTTATTCGTCTACCTCTCTGAAGATACCAAGTTGGTTTATGGCACCATATATCAGAGGTTTGGACGGATGCGGCCGTTGTAGCGGACTTCGTCAGATTCCCCCTCGTTTTATGAGGGGTTTTTGATTGTGGGGAAGCTCTTCCTTGCAGGCGCAAGCCCCTACAATTAATTACGTTACCGCATTGTGATAACCACTTTCTCTTGTTCCGGCAGTTCATTTCGTGTCGTGTGTATGTCTTGTTTTGGTTTTGGTTGCCCATGGATTGTATACGGAGACTAATTTATGTCATCACCCGCAGGGCGCGGATTAGTCCAAATCTGTATATTTTAGATTTGGGTTTGGTTTATATAAGGACCGTTAATCTTGTTTAAAATTAAGATCGACTTAAATATATGAGCATTTAGGGCTCAGTTATTTTAATTTAAGGAGATCGCGGTCTATTACCGCCATATTTGGGGCAGATATTAGTTTAAGGACATTTCGGTCCAATATTCCCATTTTGGGAACGAATGTTAGTTTAGGGACATTTCAGTCCTTTATCGCCATTTTTTAGGCGACTGTTAGTTTAGGAACATTTCGGTTCTTTATCGCCGTTTTTTAGGCGACTATTAGTTTAGGGACATTTCGGTTCCTTATCGCCGTTTTTGAGACGACTATTAGTTTAGGGACATTTCGGTCCCTTATCCATTTTGCGCACATGTGTATTTATTACATGACGAAATGAACAATGATGATATGGAATGTGCCCAATTTGGGGCACAATCCGATTTGAGGCCTGCACATCCATTTAGAAGTGTATCGATGTAAAAGAAGTTGTTGGTCGTCGGGACCCTCCACCTCTCTGAAGACGTTGTGTCACGTCCCGCTTCCCAGTGTACGGCGAAGGGGACGCGACGAGGTCCGCTACGTATATACTCAGAAGTACATACGCTAAGCGTATCTAAGCAATATAAAATAAATATACAAGAGACAAGAAATAAAAAGATCAACAACTTTTATTTATTAACATTCTTTGTACAATGCATGAAAGGAAATACAACTGAAATAAAAGATGCCTAAACAGTGGCATAACAGGAAATGAAAAGTACAGAGAGGAAAAGTGTACAATGAAACTAAAGTGCAAGGTCTTCAGCAAACTGCTCCAAGTTTTCTTGCGATGGCTCGGGTCCAAATCACCTGACGACATTCAAAGAAGAAAAAAACAGAATGTCGTCAGCGAACAGATCGCTCAGTAAGTCCCAAAGGTAAGATGAAAGTAGAAAAGAAAGAATAAGAAGATATCTTTTAAAATTGTATACTATTGTTGTAATATTGTCGTATTGACGCTGTTGTTTGTAGCTTGGTACAGAAGAACGCCAGTGTATACGAGAGGAGTCTCTATATGCCAGAGACTAGAGGCACGTATAGTACAAGGAACCGTTTATGCCACGGTACAACAACAACTGGATTCATGTTAGGTGTATTAAGTCTGACCACCTCGTACCACCTTTAACACCTTCCGTACCAATCTACCCCTTAAACCCCGCGATATCTTATTTATATTGTTATCTTGTAAATTGTATTGGTTGTATGATTGATTGACTGACTGACCGAAACCATGATATCAGGAAACGGTTATAACCGTAGAGTCATGTAAATGGAATACTGAGAATCATGTAAAAGGAATATATATCCATGGTTCGGTTCAGTCAAGTCGTATAAGTTGATAATTGTATTCATGTGTTCACATCGAATTGGAGACTTGTAGATTATAGATTGACTTGAATCATATTCAAGTCAGATTAATCAGACTCAAACCCGAGTCAGACAATCAGAACTGTGAATCGAAGTCTTATAATTGCTAAGGTCCTTAGGATAATTTATAAAACTTGAGGGGGTTTTATGTAAAAATACTTTTATATACTTTTCAAAATACTCCTCAAGTATTTATTATTCGTCTTTAGAGTTGTAATGAGGGTGGATTTTATGTTGTGACATTTCTAGTGAAAATATCCTACCTTTATAAATAAGGGTATTTATCTGTAATATTGCTTATTTGAAGTTCATGGTATTTTAGTGTAAAATTTATTCTTATGATTTTTAGAAAAAGGTGGAAAATTTATATTATAATAAAATAGATATTTAAATGATAAATATACATATGTTTATACAAAAATAATTTTAATAAATATTTTATATTCTAAAAATCTCATTTTCTTAAGATGTCGTATTTTAAACCTTTCGAAACCGAATGCTCCTTGCGGAGGTCTGAATCTCGCACTACTAGCCCAAGAGTGCGCGATAAACCGCACGATCCCGAACGGGTTCCCCAGAAATGGGTTGTAGCGGCGCTTTGCAAAGATTGTAAAATACTAATCCTTTAGAAAACGGTTTTATAAAGTAAAAGGTATTTATTTGCAAAGTGTAATTTTCCGTATTTTAAATTCTAGGGTTTCCTAAGCCAACTAGCCTATTTCTAAATGGTCTAAACGACAAGTCGTTAGAAGTCTCAAATCGCCTCTTCACCGCCAATTGTGGCCATGTAAGTACAAATGAGAAAGGAGGGATCCACTCACGAATCGTGAGACGGGCCTTTTAAAGTTACCTTTGCTCACTTGCCTAGCCTAGACACCACAAAGTCAGGTTTAGATAAACGATCGATATCCACAACTTATCGTATTTTCCTAATGATAGGTATTTATTTAAAAATGTATCAAAGCTAAACTTTTAGAATTGATGTTTATTAAGAATATGGTATTTAAATGAAAGTATTGTTTTATCATATTCTAAGTTTTTGATGATGTCGTTTATGGTTGTATTTGCGCGTGTGTGGAGGTAGGTCATTACCTCGTGCTCTACTTTAAATGTATAGCAAAGTTAAGGGGTTAAATGTGAAATTGAAACATGATGGTATTAAAGTGAAAAATACGATAAATTGGAAAGGCTATCATTTCATATGAGAAAACTTATTCAAATTGATTTTTAAAAGTTTAATAGTCAAGGTAAAGATGTTTAGGCATGAATGTATTGGTTAAAGGTAAATTTTATAGAAAACCGAATCGGAAATCGGATTTGTTCCGATTCCGTCGGGTTTCGTAGTTTCATATTTTAGAGAAATAAAAAGAAGGAAAGAATAGGACTTACGGGTTCGATTAAGCAGAGGAGTGTAGGGGGAACTAAAGGAGTTGCCGAGGCGTTACTTCGTCGCCGGTTGTTTCTAAAAACGTCGCCGGAATTCCCTCCGGAATTTCGTTGGAGGTTCGCCGCGAACTTGTTTTCAAAGTACACACTTCTTAGAAAATTTTGAGAGAGTGAGCTTAGGGTTTTGGGATGAGAGGGTAGAGAGTAGGGGGTGTATTTATAGGATAGGCTAGGATAGGGTAGGTGAAAGGTTTTTAATTAAAAAAATTGTAAAAATTATAGAAAATCATTAAAAATTGTAGTAAATGGGGTGTATTTAAGATTCGGATACCGATCCAAATAAATGGTGTCTGCAGGGGAGTTGAGAATTCAAAACGACACATTTTTCATTTTGACGACTCGGTCGTCCAGCCGAGTCGGGGGTCGAGGGGGTGGGGAGTCTTCTGACGTACACTCTGGTATTTTTAGTGTTTTTATGTGAAGTTCAAAGTTTGGGAGTTATGGTCTGTGGACTGTTGGGCTTCCAAGGAATTTAAAAAAAAATAATCTAAAAATAATGTGGGGCAGGGGATTTGAACTCTGGTGGCTTGGTTCAGCAGTGCAAGGTATTACCAATGAGCTACAAGCTCCTTCTTGTAATTATTGTGGGAAAATAAATACTTAAAGTGGTAACAACAACATTAAATACCCCAAGTATACTTCAAATTTAAATCAATTTTATGTATACAAAAATTGGAGTTGTTACACGTTGAGGAATTACAACGACATGTATCAGAGGTGTGAAGAGATGTACCCTTAAACCAAATCTCGTATTTGAGACAAAAAGGGGTGATGGTTCTAAGAATCGTTAGTCGTATTTGAGACTAAGATTATCTTAGGAGATGTGGGATGGATATCATTTTGGATATCATCCATGACAGATCTTTAGTCATGTATGAGATTAAAATCAGATTTGGAGATCATGAGCAATATGGGCTCGGTTGATAACCTCAGGAAATTTAGCCAATTTGGACTGAGATTGGGTTTCTATGCTACCCAGTAGTGTTAAACACTGATATATGCAGTGCTCACATGTATTTCACGTGGGGGCACTGGAATAGTACTGAGCACTAATCTTTTCTGGCGTTCACGTGATTTTCACATAAGGCGCTCATATATGGGTGCTGCCCAAACAGGGCTAAGTATTTAGTCATTTTAACTGATCATGGAGTGCTAAGCACTTTGCATGACACTCACGTGGGAAGCACGTGTGTGCTGAGCATTGATTTCAGGTTTTATTTGCTCACCCCTTTTTTGCCATAAGTGCTAAGCACTCGGCTGGGGCTCACGTGTGAAGCACGTGAGACGCCATATTTTGTGTTTTCAAGAGTGTTTCACATGTATTTCATGTGATTGCTTTATGTTGGGCTGCTTTATTTGGTGGCTGCCTAACCAACACAGAGGGGGTTTTCTCTACTCTTTGGACGCTCATGTGGGAAGCACGTGACGTGTTTTTAGTTTTTCTTCTATTTGTTTTAAACATTCACGTGGAAAACACATGAGACAAAAATAATAGTGCTAAGCACTAATTTTACTCACGTGTGTTTCACGTGAGACGCCAAGTTCTTCTTGTTTTCGGAGATATTAATCTCTGTTAATGACTTTTTAGTCATTGATGATCATCAAGATTTCTGTTTTGAAGATCTTGAATCATCATCATTGTTATTGTTGGAGAACTAAGTTCTCTTTTATTTTTATAAGAACTAAGTTCTTTATGTAGGGTTAAACCCTAATTTGGGGGGAATTAAATTCTCAGAACATATGTTCTTTTTCTTTTTCTTTCTTTTTCTTTTTAACCTAGTTTTTTCCCCTAAGTTTTGAGTCTGAAGAACAGAATCTCCCCGAAGAGAATTAAATTCTCAACTTGTGGGGAGATTTGCTCTTGCAAATCTCAAACCAGAGGAAGAACTAAGTTCTTGTATGAATGGTTAAACCCTTATATCCGTTATACTAAGCAAGAGGGATAGTTTTAATCTCTCCTTTTTTATTTACCTAGAGTGTTTTTAAGGAGGAGAGTCTTCTTCCTTTGAGAATTAAATTCTCTGTTCTCTCAAGAGCTCACTGTATTTTGTAGAAGCTTATCGGGGGTTTCACTTCTTTTTTCTCTGTCTTTTGTTCCATTAATTTCTTTACTCCTATTTATAGGCGAAGAGAAAAATCGGTTTCTTAAGAAAATCTCTCATTGAGAGATCATAATTGATTTCATGATCAATCAAAATGATTTTTTAGATCAATCGGTGAATTTTATTCACCGTTGGATTTTTAATCCAAAGGCTCTCTGTTTAACAGAGAAGAATTCTTGTTTGTTTAACAAGATTATGAAATATTTTCTTAAGATAGAATTTTATTCTATCATATGAATATCTTATTGGTTTAACAAGATTAGAATTTTATTCTATCATATGGATATTTTGTTAGTTTAATAAGATTAGAAAGATATTTTCCTTGTATAGAATTTAATTCTATCATATGGATATTTTGTTAGGTTAACAAGATTAGGAATATATTTTCCTAATATAGAATTTAATTTTGTTATATGAATATCTTGTTAGTTTAACAAGATTAGAAAAATGTTTTCCTAAGATAGAATTTTATTCTATCAGATGATCGATGGATGATTTTATAATCGCCGTTGGATTTTTGATTCAAAGGTCCTCTGTTTAACAGAGAAGATCTTTCTACTTTGAGAAAGATCAGGGAAATATTTCCCACATAGAATTTAATTCTATCAGATGATTTAATTTATGATTTTTTTTATCACCATTGGATTTTAAATCCAAGATCCTCTATTAAAGAAAGATCTTTTCATATTAGAAAGATCAGGGAAAATATTTTCCAAATAGAATTTAATTCTATCACATAGAATTTAATTCTATCCAATAGGAGCATTTTAAATTGGGGCGCTCACATACTTTGCATGTGAGCGCTGCCAAAGAAAGCGGTAAGAGAACTCACGTGTTTAACACGTGACCCCTAGTGTGGGTTTTAACCTGTTTATTTTCGCTCACGTGTTTAACACGTGAGGCCTGTTTAGCCTTTAGGTTTGTTTATGTTCAATATACTTTGCATATGAGTGCTCGCGTATTTAACACGTGAGACTAGTTTGGCCTTTAGGTTTATTTATTCAGCGCTCATATGCTTTGCATATGAGCGCTCGCGTGTTTAACATGTGAGGTCAGTTTGGCCCTTAGTTATTTGCTTTCAGCGATTATATGCTTTGCATATAAGCACCCACGTGATTAACACGTGATGCCAAATTATGAGGATTGTTTTCTTCTTTCTTTTCTCCCCTTTTTTATAAGGGAACAAATAGCTCTTTGCCAAAAAATTTGGCGGGAACAAATGCCCCCCACTACTTTGCCCATGTAAGTTTTTACGTGGGTGAAGCAGTGCAAAGTTTTGCCTGACCATAGAATTGATGGCTTAGGAGACAAGTTTGTGGTCCTTATAGCCTAAGCTTTTTTCATCTTCCTGTGCCGTAAGGTCTCAAGAAGGTTTTTTCTTTTTATGAGTCGTGAGGATCTCATAGATGCATATTCTCCCTAGAAATCGTGAGGATTCCTAAGTGTTCATCGCTTCCGTGAGCCGTAAGGATCTCACTCGGGTATTTTTTCCTTACGAGTCGTGAGGACCCTTAAGTAGCCTCTTCATTTCATTGATATATAACTTTGGCGAATGTGGCCCGTGGATAGTATACAAGAGTCCATCTTGACCTCCTTGTAGGACAGCGATGGCACATGAACAACAATGATGCACCACTTGCCTCTCCCTAAATATAGATTTTAACCTTACGGTGGAAATTATCAAATAACAACCGACTTTGAAAAAGACATAAATTCTGCAGTCCATGTGCAACGGTTGTCGATATTTTTCCAAACTCAAGAATTTAACAAGTTAAATCTATTTATAAGATATTCCTGGAATCTGAATACAAACTCGAATTTGACTTGAAGTCGAACTCAAACCCTAAACTTGAACACTTGAACTTGAACCTGAAACTTGAACTTGAACTTGAATATTCGAACAAGACTTGACTTGACCGTACCATGAATATAACTTGATATGAATACCTGAATACATGATTACAACTTGAATCTGAACTTCTACTCTTTATATTCATGGATTCGGCCAAGACCTGTAAACTTGAACTATACAATAAAATACATGGGGATAAGGGGTAGGTTGGTAAGGAACGTATATTGTGGGATGAGAGGTCACTTTAAAAGACACCTAACCTGAATTCCTATGCTGTTGTCCCCTGGGTTATGACGGGGCCTTGTACTTCCTGTTATCTTAGTCCATGGGGTAAGTTGAACTCCTGTCGTATATACGAACACCTTCTTTATCAGACCACAAACAACCACGTTACAATAGCTACCTTATACATATAAATGATATGTTCAGATACTTTCACATACACCCTTATCTGTTCACTATTACTTGGTTTTTATTCATTTTCATATCTTCAGTCATCATTACTTATTTCTTTCGGGGACTTACCGAGCGCTAGTTCGCTGACGATATTCTTTTCTGTTTCTTTTCCTTGGAATATTCGTCAGGAGGATAGGAGTCTGAAAAGATCGAGACAAGTCAGGAGGACTTCAATCAACTTACTGTCAAACCAGATTATTAGTTTCTTTTTTCTGCATTTATATTTTGTAAGCCATCGATTAGGTTTTTCAGTATTGTATCTTTTATTCCAGACATTTGTATTTGAAATTGAATGTAAATAAAGTAGTTGTTTATTTTTATTACTCTTGTTATTGTTGCATATTATTATATTGCTTACATACGCTTAACGTATTTATTAAGGGAAATGTGTTAGGAATATGTATGCCCTAGAGGCCATTATTGTACATGTGATGTATATTATAGTCGATACTTGGACATATATATAGATGACTTTCTTGCTCGACATGATAGTATGCTATCTGGTTACTCTTTATCTTAACATGTTGACTGGCATTCTTTACTGTCTTGCTCTCATATGTTGATAAAGCGCTTAGGATATGTACTTGACTACCAGAATTATGATGAGATCATACTAGTGGGGCCAGGGTGGTCCAAAAGTACATCCTTTAATCGGTTCCTATTCGAGAGAATATCGAGAATAGGGCATCGATATTCCAGAGTAGACTAGTGTGTACATTTCTTGTCCCTTAGAGGGTGATGGTTGATCCCACAACCATTGGTGTGTGACATCAAAGATTGTACACAGGTGTTCATTGGAGAATGGGTACACCGAACATGACTCGCCGAGGACTCCTAGTTGGTAGTATACCTATCGTCAGATAGAAGTCCTCTGGTGACACTGGTACAGGTTAGTCTGTAGACCCGAGATCGTCATAGAGTCTTGTGTGGCTCCCACTGTGCTTTGATTTCCTCCCTACCACACTCAAAGGAGACGTGCAAACAGGTGGATTTTGGGTACAGTCCCGAGTCACATGGAGGCAATGAGCGATAGGAGGGATTTCTTCTCTCCCGGTATTGGGGGTTGATATTGCGCTATGCTCGATTAGCTATAACTGGAAGTCCCTGGCCAGGGCTGCTGCTGAGATTTACTGATAAGAGTTATCAGTAGTTTCTCGAACTGTTATAGGCCAGACATCGGCATGACTTATCACGTTACTGGGGTCTGACGTTTACCACCCCTAGACATGGTATGCAACATATCAGAAGAAGAGACCGGACTATATGGTAGTGTTACTGATAGGCTTCATGGAGAGTATGGACGAGCTTGCGTGTTGATCTTCATATCGCTCAATACCCGGGTAGCCGTTACTTCCAGCTAGTACCGCTGACGGCTTGTAGGTGACTGATGTGATCATCACCTACTGCTGGCATATTGACGAGTCTTTAGAGTCCAACACAGAAGTTTCCTGGTTCAAGCGAAACGAAGTAGGGCACATATGTTGATATGTGCGTGGACCTGATTAAATACGAGTATGTGATACCGTATTGTAATCTGGCAGTTATCTGTTATCGGTTAGGTTATATGTGATATAACCAGATAATCAAATCAAGTGTTGATTTGATAATGTGATACACAGATAAATGATATTAGTCGGTCATATGTGATATAACCGGATTATTAAATCAAGTGTTGATTTAATAATTTGATATAAATTATATTTGATATAATTATATATTAACTAATATTATTAGCTCACTAATTGCTTTATTAATATATATGTGTTAATGTATATTTGATATATATAAATATATATATTATTAAATGAAGCATGGCTTGATTTTCTATTTTAAGAAAATAGAAAAATGAGGTGTAATTGTGGAGATATTTTGGGTATGGTCAAGGCATGGGTTTTTATGATATAATATTAGTCTTGACTCACTATTCAAGCATGGTTGCAATTTAGAATTGCAATTTTATTCCATGCTTGAATAGGTGAGGAGAGAGATTCATTTTCTTATTCTATGCTTGCTCATTCTTCTTGAGTTCATGCCTTAGCCATTTCAAGAGCTCTTGGTCTCCAAAATTCTCACCTCATCTCCAAACTCAAAACCCTCGCATGTGATGTGAATCATTGAGTTTGAGAGAACATTTGTGAGCTTTCAAAACCCCTGCTTCTTCATCCTACACTTGACTAGCGATCAAGTGTAGCGTGTTTTCTATACTAAAAGAGTTTAGTGTAGAGGTAGCTTGAGCTAGAGGGGCTTCGGGTGGATCGTCTTCGGCGCGAAGATCACAAAGGAGGCTCGTCAACTCGAAGAGGAGCCTAGTGAAGTCGCGTGGACTACTACACGGAGATAAAGAAGAGAAGGACTCGATCTATAGGGTATAATATCTTTTCCTTCTCTCTAGTAGTTTATATCATCATAGCAAACCCTAAAATTCTAATCAAGATCTTGTTAGTCTAACTTAGCACCTAGTAAAAATTAAAATTTGGTATTCTTGATGCCACTAGAATCTCATGGTGGTACTAGGGTAGACTTTCAAAATGACATTCTCATAGTAAATATGTTGTGGGGCTCGTCACGTGCCATCACCGTCTTTGGGAAGCGGGGCGTGACAAGTAGGAGTGCCCAGAAGAAACATGAGCATAATTGGAATAGCGTGGCCGCTGGAAATATGGTTTGGACGGCCAAATAGCGGCCAGTGGGGCCCGTCTTCCTAGTGTTGTCTTCTTACATCAATAGCATCTCTCTGGTATACTTTATTTATTTTATAACTACATGGGTTTTTCTTTGGAGATTTAGAGGGAAATGAATCAAGTTTTTGAATTTCATCACATCACAACTTTACAAATACTCATCACCTTGGCCCACTTGCACTCCCACTTGCACCACTTGCATGATCTTGTGAATCATGGTTGTCCCATGAGCTAAAATGTGTGATCACACTTGCAATTTAATCTTATCATGTTGGACCATTTTGGATAAAAATGTTGTTCACTTGAATTGTTGCAAAACTCCTTGGACATTGATCGGCTATCTGTTCTGGTTGCAGTATCGGCTCAAATATATCGTATCCATGCATGTTGTGTGTGTTTCCAATGTTTTATCATGAATACTTGTATCCTGTATTTATTGAGCAGGCATGGGTTAAATAGCATCGATTATTCACAAAAATAATATCGAATGAGCTGTATTAAAATGCAGTTTTACATGATAAACAGCCATCATCATCATTCCCGTCATGAATGTTGCTCTCTAAAAGAAATGAAAAAGGACGGGTAAGAGATTGGCTTACCAACGCTAGATCGGGGAATATGCCTCGACTCGAGAGTCAATCGCAAGGCTATCCCCTGGTTGAGTGTTTCTAGAGCTATCCTACCGGGCCGGGACAGCATGAGAAATGTCATCAAACTCGTCGCTAAAACACTGAGCATTTCAGATTAGCATAAAGATCGAAAAACAGAAAATCAAAGGGAAAATTACCTTTTATCGTCATGCTTCGTAGAATCTATGGAAGCTCGAGATAAGAAGGACGAACGATAATGGTTGTAGCGCCAGAACCCATAGGGGTAGTGGTCAATGATGTCGCGGTCAATGGGGCAGCCGTAATGTCTACATCCGAAATAAGAAGGTTTAATTGTTTGCATTTAACAATTATAAAAGTAAACGTAAAGCTGATGTAATATAACATACTGACTGGTCCTTCCAGAGTTAACAGCACAGGAGACACAATAGTTTATGGGGCACTTCTAACTTCAATACCCGTCTCGACATCGGTCTCCATGGGAACGAAGACAAATGGAGGGAATGTCGCCACCACACCAGCATCCCGAGCTGATATTTGGGATCCTCTCAAAGGAGCAGTGGCATCTAAAGTTACCTCCATTGGCTCGGAAACACTGTCAGTGGGATCGTAACTCTTGGCCCCAGAGTTTGAAGGTATCATCGCTTTACCCGTTGATTCTTGAGCAAGACGCTCAGCCACTTCGTGAGCAGAACGTCTTCTGCGTGAGCCGCTCGTGCGACTCTTCTAGTTTTAAATAAACCCTGTCATTTATGGCGGAGTCGGTTTCAGGAGCGTTAGAAGCTCATACCCCGCTTGAGCCAGCACCCATGGCAAGAGCGGCTCGATGTTCCCTTTCCTCACGAGCACGGCATTTCCTCTCTACCTCAGCCATCTACATCGATCTCTCTAGAATGGCTAACAGAGGGATATCCTCATCAAAATTAGAGGCAGTTTCAGTATTGGGAGAAATGGTTGGTATCGTCCATTTCAATGTAGACTCGCGCAGCAGGGTGGAAGGAGCCTGTGCAACAGTTGGCGGCTCTGCAGGACGCGCAACAATTGTAAGGGGACGAGCGTCCGCTATATGAATACCGGCTGCAGAAGTCCCTGTAATGATAAAGTGTTAGAGGATGGATGAAACGAATTGTTTACTATAAGACACTTGATATAAAAATCATACAAAGACCCATGGAAGCATGAAGCCTTTCCTCCTCCTAGTACGTCCTTATCGAGGCTTGGAGAGATTCCTCGGCAGAGATGCCTGGTGAGAAAATAAAAGTGTTACAAAACATGATATCGTTTCGCTCTAAGATATGCAAAGAGGGTTAATGAGGTATACCAGACGCCCTAAGAGCGGCAAGCGCCGCTTGCTCACAAGCTAACCGTTCGGATGCTTCGAGAGTTGTTTGAAGATTGGTTGATGTATCTTCGTCCCTTGATGCTATGATAGCCGCCTCAAAATCAACATCTTTATCGGTGACGGTCTCCGGTCGAAAGGGATCGTTATTTGTTCCATACTCAGATATACCCTCACTATAGGAAGCATGGGCCTCATGACTGAACACAACATCAGTTGAAAACATTGACGGCTTCTTCTTCTTCCGAGAGCCGGGAGCAGTGCTCGATAAGGGGCGTTTTCTCTTTACAGGTATTTTCGAACAGCGTGTTCCAATTTCAGAGACGATATCTGATTCAAGTGACGTTGCAGCCACCACACCATCGTAGGTACTTACAGGAGTCCTTGATCTGGTTGTTATGTCGATCAGATGGGAGGCTGACGCCATCGGAAAGACTCTCAGAAGCACCACCGCATTGCCCTCCCTTAAGAGAGGGCGGACGATCAATCACCGTTTCAATGGAACATCAAGTCTGCTGGCTGGGGCGGATCCCTTATGATCAAGAAGCATCCGTATTTCTTCTTTGATAATAGCACCCATCATGTACTGACACCAGGCGGTATAAACATGTAAGGCCTTCGGAATATGATCTGGCTCGGCCATCAAGAAATGAGAACCCGTGTTCAAGCACATGAAATGATGGATAACATCATGAAAGGTCTCCTCTGAAACTATAGGGTTAACAAGAAAAGCCTCAAGGGGAACATCCTGATCATAGCCTAATTGTCGGGCAAAGCGATGTGGGTTGTAGCACATAAATAGCACAGAAGCATTTTGTCGATATACTAGGAATCCAGGCTTGACGAAGTAAAAGTGCACAACTTCCCTAGCCTTTAAAACAGAAACCTCATCCTTCAGCACATCATGCAGTGGCTGGACCGCTCTCGAAGTCTTTTTGTTGGTGGTAAGATCCCTGTCAATGAAAGCCATGCCGTCCTCCACAGGGCGTGAACGAAGAAGAAATCGCCGAGCCGTCCGCTGCGTTGGATCAGGAGAAGAAGCGTCAACCAACTTCATAACCTGCGAGAAGTTATATCCTCCATAGAACTCGGGTCTCTTATGTTCACCAAATGCATCTAACACGTGCATTTTGATTCATGATGTGAAGTAGTGAAGAGAGAAATTTACGAGCTCCACACCCGAGTGGGCAGTGTTAGCTGCGACGCTTAAACCGTCATATAAATGGGCTAGCCCCGCAATACCGACAACCAGACACGTTCCCTTCGCGATGCGGTGAGCAGGGTAAAAGACAGACGACCTTATAAACTGACGATGGTAGGTGTCGCAAACCAGCTAAGCCATAAACCGATAAAGCCCATAAGAAACATTTCTTTGTCAATGCCTGGGGCAGCAATTTCTTCGAGAGAAGTGACGGGAGTGTCCGAAATATAAAATTGCTTCATATCCTTATCGGTGTCTGGCAGTTTGTCCAAACTAAACTCGAAAGGATCATCGAGCTTCGCGAATTTATCAGTTTTCCTGGACAAAATGTCCTGGCGAAGGAAACAGGCAATGAAGTCTACGAAGCTGACTCCACGTCCTCCTGATTGTAGATATAAGCTCTCATAAATATTCAACACCTTCACGAGACCTGGAAATTTGTGTCGAATGGCGTTCTCAGCCATCAGGCCACTGACAACCGGTTCTGTTGCGAAAACATACTCGTCAGGAGGCAGTAGCTCCTCATAATGCTCCCCTCTAATGGGTAATCCAGAGACCTCTTGAAACTCTTCCAGAGAGATCGATACTTCCCGGTCTGATAACAAAAAGGTATGGGTTGCGATATTCCATTGCTCTAAGAATGCCTTGACCCACCAAACGTGAGGGTTGTGATAATAAAACAAAGATGCGTACATTTCCGGGTACAATCCAGTTTTCAACAGTAATGACTTCTCAGCATATAGGATATAGCAAGCCCAAGTTAGGTACCCGTTGGATGTTGTAGAGTCACACCTATGGTATAAACTTGCCCCCACGGCCGCGCTTCTCCTTAGCATATACGGCTCCCTAAGATATCTATGGCTATTGGGGGTTGGACTGGTATTGATGTCATGGATGGTTGAAGTTGACCATCTGCAGTCCAGTTAACTTCCTCTACTACATAAGCAGTCTGTAGAGAGTCCGCGTATTGAATTGGAGGAATTAGCTCCGACGGTGTCTTATAGGTAAAGCTGTGGTGTCCTCGTATGATATGATTGTACCATGTCCCCCATAAACGAAGGGATTTCTGTTCCGGATCATAGTCCCGAATCAAGGCAAAGGCTTCACGATCAGTAGGCGCGTCAACAAAGACACTCTCTGAATGAGTATAAGGAAAGTAAGGAATCGAATTCATGATGCCTGAAAAGAAACCAGATGGAAAGTTAGCAAAAAAGTGCTAGAATCACTAACTCTAAGAGTCAGTGGACCCTACAGAATCAAAATGGCGGCTCATTAAAATGGGAGCATGTGTCTAATGAAAAGATCTAAAAAGATTCTTCTTAAATAAATGCTGGAGTTAGACTCCAAAAAGATCCAAAAGGGATAAAGTTAAATAAATTTTTATCAGAGCTTAGCTCTGTTTAAATAAAAATGATGATGATGGGTTAAACTCCAAAATTCCCCATTGGGAGTACTTAAAAAAATAAGTATCGGATCTAAGATCTGTAACAAAACTGAGTTAAACTCCAAAATTCGCCAATGGGAAAATGCCCAAATCGGCATTAAAGTCAAGCCTTTTAGAAATAAAATGGGGTTAAACTCCAAAATTATTCAAGAACGCTCAGAGTTTAAGCGTCGGATTCAAGATCTGCAATAAAAATGGAACTCCAAAATTCCCAAAGGGAATGTTCAAATCGAGAATCAGAGCTAAGCTCTGTTAATGGATAAATTTCCAAAATCAAACATAAGAGCTAAGATCTGCTAATATCGGCGTTTACCAAAAATTTTGGCAAGACCGGGTCCATTCAAAAGATTTTAAAGATAAAGAACTAAGCATCAATGGCAGAGCTAAGCTCTAAAAAGGATAATTAAATTCTCAAAGAAAGAAGAAGATAATAGAGGCGCAGCCCTCTCCTAGGGCTTAATGCTCTATTTATATGGATATGGGGTCGGTTCAAATCTCTCACATCCCGAAGATGATCGGACGGCTTAGGGGCTGGACACTGTTGCACCCATATGCAAGGCACATAAGAGCAGCGATGGAGGGCATTTGTTCCCTCTTAAAAAAGTATATAGCAGTGCCTCACGTGCAAAGCATATGAACAGTGCCCGCGTGCATAGCATGTGAGCATTATAGGCCATATAATATGGCAGCGTCTCACGTGCAAGGCATGTGAGTGCTATAAGCCATATATATGGAAACGCCTCACACACAATGCACGTGAGCGCACTTCAGATAGAATTAAATTCTATATGGGAAAATATTTCTCTAATCTTTCTAAAACGAAGAAGATTTGCTCTGTTAGACAGAGAACCCTGGATTAAAAAATCCACTGGTGATTAAAAATCACCGTTCAAATCAAAGATAGAATTAAATTCTATATAAAAAATATTTTCCTTCAATCTTGTTAAAAACAAGAATAATATACTCTGTTAAATAGAGGGCCCTTGAATCTAAGATCCAACGGTGATTAAAAATCACCACTTGATTATGAAATCAAGTCGAGATCTCTTAAATGAGAAACTCTCTCAACAAATCAACAGTTTCTCATACCCTATATAAAGGACCCAAAAGATTAAATCTCAAGAGACGCAAGACTCCCCCATAAGTTTCTACAAAACCGAGAATTTAATTCTCCTTAAAGATCATCATCCTCTCAAAAACCCTAGGTAAAAATAATGGAGAAATACATCTCATTTTACCTATCATACATATAAAAACATGGTTTAACCCTTCATAAGAACTTAGTTCTTTCTCTGGATCTAAGATCCATAAGACAAGTTCCCCACAAAAAGAGAATTTAATTTTCACAGAGAGATCTTGATCTTAAACTCAAGATCCATAGGAGAACTTTGGTGTTCTGCTCACCATCATAAGAGAGAGAAGAAGGAAATGTTGGATATAGTGCCCTCAAAGTCAATTATTGAATCGCAGGCACGTGATTGCAATGATTGAGGGAGGACCTATGCCGGTAGGACAGTCTTACTCAAGATGATAGTATACTATCTGGTTTATCTTTATCATCGTGTGCTGCTTTAGGTGACCTTACAGGTCGCTATTACACGTTGATAGAGCCCTTAGGATTCTTGCTTGACTACCAGCAGTATGATGGCGATCATATACGTGGGAGCTGGGGTCTATAAGCACATCCTTAAAAGGTCCCTAGTCGTGGGAGTTTCGAGACTGGGCATCGATACTCCATTAGTAGACTAGTGTATACAGTCGAGACCCCGACGAGGGGCGGTGGCCGGTCTCACAAGCCACTGGTGTCAGTTGGTTCACCTAAGATGTATACAGGTGCTCATTGGGTTATGAGTACACCGGACAGGACTCGCTGGGAACATGCTAGTTGGTATTATACCTGACGTCAGACAGCAGTTCCCTGGTGACATGTGTACAGGTTAGTTCATCGACCTGAGATCATCATTTGTCTCGTGTGAGTTCCCACTGTGCTTTGATTACTACCCTACCACGGCTCAAAGGAGTCGTGCAAACAGGCTTTAGTTGGGTACAGTCCCGAGCCACATGGAGGCAGTGAGCGGATCGGCAGGGGTTTCGTCTCTCCCGGTATTGGGGGTGAGATCGCGCTGTGTCTAGGAGAGCTATTACACGAAGTCCTTGGCCAAGGCAGGAGATTTACTGGTAGGTATTCCAGTAGTATCTCAGGGTGTTCTGAGCTACACTCCGACACGACTTGTACCGCTTTTGGGGGTCTGACTTTTACCAACCCCCTAGGCCCGCCATGCGATGCTCATAGACGAACGGACCGGTCTGTACGGATATTGTCACTGACAGGCTCAGTAGGGTGTCAGGATGAGTTCGCTCATCGACCTCCCTTTTGGTCAATACTTGGTAGCCCGTTACGTACGACTGATACCTCTGACGTGCTAGTGGTTAAATCCACAGCCAAAGTATTGACGAGTCTTTAGAGTCCCCCACAGACAGTTTTTCAAGTTTCGGGCGAAACGTTGTAGAGGTCGTATGATATATGGCAGGGTTCGATCATATACGTGCGGTAGTGCACGGATCATGATCGGACGGATCATAGTAGTGGGCTTTGGTTTAAGCCGGATCCTAGTATTAGATTTGTTGGATTACTTTAGTCTCGTCGTATTCGCATTCAGTCAGAATGCGGATGCAGGTATGTATATACAGGTGAGGGGTATCCTTGTGATCCGTCACGAGTTTACTTTAGATGTTGCTGTATCTTTTTATTGTTGCAAACATTTGGATTAATGTTTGTTAATGGTAATTATGAGCTAGATATCATGATTTGGAGCATTTATTGTGACACATGCACAAGTGGTGACTCATGGTCTCTTTTCTTGTGCATGTGTCACATTATGAGCTTGATTTATGTAGATATGATAACAAGAGAGAGGGGGGGCTGCCATAGGTGTGGTTTTGGTCTTGTATTATTTTTCATCTCATACTCTCTCTTTTTATGATAGCAACAACAAAAAGAAAAGAGAGAGCCTCTTCTCCTTCTTCTTCCTCTAGCTCATAACCTCCATTAATGGCAACACCTTCAACCTCCATCCAAGCAATGGATGCAAGAGACAAAGTGATCACAAACATTCTCTACAACACCTTGGACACGTCGGCTTCACACTTCGTGCCCGAGTTGCTTCGGATGAAGCGGGAGCCCGTAAAAAGACTCGTAGATGTGGTGCCCTTTCCGACGAGGAGATCGAGACCGGAGTTGCCGCGAGGAGCTTGGGATGGTGGCCAAAGACCGAAAGACACGGATCGATCGGTATAGCCTTTCTATCCCTTCTCTAGATAGTTAGTTGTAGGTTAATGGTTCAATTCGGGATTTAAGCATACAATAGTGCCGGTTTCTAGTTTGAAAAAGTTTTCGTTTCCGCATTTTGGCCTCGGATAGACGGCCGGGGCGCTACCGTAGACTTACAGGAAAGATGGAGTTTTATCTCCAAGAACTTAATTCCTTTAAAATATGTCAAGAACTTAGATCTTACATGAGATCTTCAAGTTCTTAAACCTGCCTTCCCTTGATCCCAGATTATTAAATGTTGATCCTGGTGATCGTTAATGGCTAAAATACTATTAACAGAAGCTTAAACTTCTCTGAAACTTAAGTTTCAAAAATAAAAAAGATTAATCTTTAAGGAAGAAGCACCCCACATGATATCCACGTGAGCGCTAAGGGGAAAATCGAACAGAAGCGCCTTACATGATATCCACGTGAGCGCCTGAAGCCAAAAGAAAGAAGATGCGTCTCACGTAATAGGTATGTAAGCGCCCGAGACTCAGCGGCTCACGTGATGCACACGTGAGCGCCCATGAAAACAGCAGCTCATGTGATATGCACATGAGCGCTAAGGAGAGAAGTAAACAAAAACGCCTCACATGATAAGCACATAAGCGCCTAGAAGCCATAAAGAGGGTGCGCATCATGTAATATCCACGTGAGCGCTTGAAGCTAAAAGGAGCATGCGTCTCACGTGATGCACACATGAGCACTCAGAGGCTAAAGACTCAACGTCTCACGTGCCACCCACGTGAGCGCCAGAGACTCAGTGCTTCACGTGATTCATACGTGAGCAGCATATATTTGAGTGCTTAGCACTACTGGGTAACATAAAAGCCTGTCATTTAGCCCAAAATTGGCTAAGTTCCCTGAAATTAAACTTCTTTGATTATAAATCAACAGAGCCCATATGCTCACTATATTTAAGTTGGTTTTAGTCTCATATACGACTAACGGTCCTTAAAATAAAATGTTTAAGTTGATCTTAATCTAAAACAAGATTAGCGGTTCTTAACCATATTTTTAAATTGATCTTAGTCTCGCATACGTCTAACTATCCTTAACCATATCATCTAATTTGATCCTAGTCCTATATACGGTTGACGGTGCTTAGATCAATATCTCTTGAACTGATGGAACTCATTTATATGAGCTATACGTCCTAAGTTCACCCCAAATCTGATATGTACGGATTTGGACTAATCCGCGCCCTACGGGCGACGACATATATTAGTCTCCATATAAAATTCAAGGGCAACCCCATAATAAACAAAATATAACACGACATGAAGTGATATCCATAGAGAAAGAGAAAGTTGTTATTACTTGGCGATAACGTAATTAACTGTAGGGACTTGCGCCTGTAGGAAAAAACGTCCCATAATAAAAAAAACTCACATATGAGGGGGAATCTGATAAGTCTACTATAACGGTCGTATCCATCCAAACCTCCGATATACGGTGTCATAAATCAACTTGGTATTTTCGGAGAGGTGGATGGATATGTCCATATAGCATATGCCCACATATTCAGGCTGGACGCGCTCCCCGCGCCTCAATTCCTCGTTTTCGGTGGTAAACACCATCGTATTCTTCTTCCTTGCTGCAGTGACGAGATCCTTGTCGTGACTTCATCCCTCGGCTTCATCTACATCCAAGGAAGAGCATCCAAGCCGAGAGCTTTCGTCGTTTCCTTGTTCGAGATCATACATAAATCGAAGCAAGTATTTAGAATACTTGTTACATGCTATGGCAAGATTAGATCTTGCTTACACACACACACACACACACACACACACACACACATATATATAGAGAGAGAAACTTTATTATGCATGCACGTTATTGAAACCCAAGACACAATTTTTACCTTATTCTTACTGTTGGTATTTATTTATTATGACCAGATAGATTTACCCTAATTAACAATACATCGAGATCTGAATCTCGATATGTCGCCAAACTTGATCTAGACATGTTACTTGTTGTGAAAGCCTAAAGTTACTCTTTTTATTGATATATTGACTTATTACAGCCTAGAGAAACAGAGATGATCATAACTAGAATTGTTTATATCAAATAGAGACTGAAAACCCTAATTAAAAACCTGATAATATCATATTTTAGGCAATGAGCCGGCTCAAACATTTCCTGAGCCATCTCATACAACCAGAGAACCAAAATAACGCATCGGGCATACTTTGAACCGGTTCAAGACCACCATGAGCCGTCTCAGCCTGTCCGAACAGATCTGAACACCTTACTTTGTAAAATTCATTATAAATCGCACAAAAATCGTTAGCACATGTTCTTTAGTTCGTTACGAAGCTAACTCAGAATAATTTAACTTTGTAAAAAGATTATTTGCAAAATAATTTTTTAGATAACATAAATTGTGAAGGAACTCACATCGGGGCTGCTGTCTAGGGAATTTCTAGCATCAAGGTTTCAACTTTGAATGTCCATAATTTTCTACAGGAATAACCCGAGATGCCCTAACTTATAATAATGAAAACCTTATTGAATTAGCTTTGTTTTGGTATATGACACATCACTTTTGGAGGACATTTATTATTTTTAAGGTATTTTACAAATCAGAGTGACGCTAAATTTCATAAACTGAATTTGCTTGCGCATGATTAATAGACACCACATTTATTTGCTATCAATCTGATTGGATATGCTATTCTTATTAATACTATTATCTTGATTTTATACATGATATGATTATGATATTCATGACATGCTAGTATATTGATTGATTACAAGTATTTATATTGTATTTCTTGATCAAGATATTCCCGTTAATACTAGTGCTTGATTGCTACATGTACTTTTGCCCTGACATGTTCACTGGTTATCATGCTAGGACTCATGCAATGTAGTTATTGTCCCATGCCATCTAGTTCATGACACTGAGCAGGTTTATTTTAATACTTGAGGAAGCATTATCCTAATACATGGAGAGGTTTATCCCAATACTAGAGGAGGTATATCATAATATATTTAGAACGGTATTTGTTCTGGAATAATGATAAAATCATTATTCATCCAATAATTGACCCTAGTTTTTACATGACATGAGTGCTTTACTGCTTATCGCTTGTTATATCACCTGTTTTGCTAATGTTATATTATGCTCACATGACATGATGGCCTTATTATGTATTCCTTGTTATTTCACATGCCTTGCTTATTATATCCCATGTTATTACTGCTACTATTATTATATTTCATTTCCGGTCTTTATCCTTATGTCTTTATTTATGACGCACTGATATCTGGGTTTTGTATGGCCCAAATCTTTTGACTTTAACACCGCAGAATCGGGATTACTTCGAGAAACTTGCTGAGCAATGAAGAGTTTCTTGTTTATCTAGTTATTTATGTTCTAGTTTTATTTCCAGTATCGAAATAATTTTTGAACTTCTTTTGTGAGCTGTAAGGGATTAATGTTGTTATTATTCCTTATATATCTTTAGATTTATTGAGACTTGTTATTCCAGTTCTTGCTTTCGCTACTGTATTTATTTCTATTATTTTTTTTGCGGCTTATTAGACATGTGATAGATAGATATATTATGGTTGAGCTTGATCATTGCATGACAGCCGTAATATGACTATGGAAGGATGATTTCTTACCGTAGGTAGCATAGCTGGCCGAGTTACGTCCCGAAATTTTGGTATCTTAAGAAGCGGGGCATGACAATCCAGTCCAGTCTCTTCATCAAAGAGTATTGCATACCGAGTCTGGGGGTGAAAACTGTCAGACACCCAATAAGTCATCCAGATATCAAACTCATAATCATGCGAGATACAACTGATAACACTTATCAGTTTATCTCAACTACTATGGCCAAGGATTTCTGCTTATAGTCATATCATGCACAGCGCGACATCGACTCCCTATATCGGGAGAGGTGAATCCCCTCGACCGCTCACTGCCTCTATGTGCTTCGGGACTATACGCAACTAAGACTTGTATGCGCGGCTCTTTAAAGCCGTGGTTGGGTAGCAATAAAAGTATGGTGGGAGCACACACAAGATACTATGAGATCTCAAGTCAAAGGACTACAATGTACTATTGTCACTAGAGAACTACTATATAACAATGGTATAATACCATTTGGGAGTTCTCGTCGAGTCTGTTCGGTGTACTCATTCTCCAATGAGGACTTGTATACAATCTTTAGTGTTAAACACCAATAGCTGTGGGACCAGCCGCCGCCCCTGTCAGGTTCAAGAAACATATACACCAGTCTATTCTGGAGTACTGATGTCTGGTCTCGATACTCTCACGACTAGAAATATTTAAGGATGTGTTTATAGATTATCCTGGTCCCGCTAATATCACCGTATCATAATCCTGATAGTCAAGCAAAGATCCTAAAGGGGGTTATTGGTTCAGGACTTTTCTTTTGGACTTGAATTTTTGTGTAGACTTTACCTTTTTGTGTTATTGGTTCTGAACTTGAATTAAGACTTTAACTTTTTGTGTTATTGGTTACTTGGACTTGGATTTGGGTTGGACTCTTAAAATCCTAATTTTTAACTCTACTATATAAAATCTCTTCCAAAGAATGTCCAAGGAAAAAAGAGCAAACCTACTTGGACTTTCTCAATTCTCCCTCATCAGCCCTAGCACCCGCCGGTGCCTTGCGTGTCCGCATCTCTCTCCCTCTGTTCCTTCAATTTTTCTTCATCTTTCCCAAATTTTCTCTCTCATCAAACCCTAACTCTAATTTCTCCAATCCCAATAGAGATCTCAGCGACAATCGCAAGCTCCACTCTCTCCAAGCTCGTCCTCCCTCGCCTCGCCCACGCTCCTGTCTCCACCATTCGATCCGACCCTTACCGCTGCACCTGCGCCCCTCGCGCCCTCATGCATTGCACCCACTGCACACACCGGCGATCCCTCGTTGCTGGCGATGACGGCGACGATCTCCTCTCGGGCGATGGCGGCGATGGCCCTTTCGGCGGTGGCGGCAACGAGAGTGGCAGGGGGTGGAATTTTGGAGGAGACGGAGGGGCGAATTGGGAAGAGGACGATTCGTCCTCGAATTTGTCGGATCCTGATTTCGCTTATAAGGTAATAGTTTGGATCGCGCTGTCGAATTGCACACATTTTGTGTTGAAGAAATTGAGGAGGATTTTGGAGGAGAGGGGCAAGGTGGAACGATCAGATTGGATCCGTCGATTTGCTGAATTTGGATTGGTAATTTGTTATAGTTTGTAAATAAATGTAGATAATAATTGTTAAAATATTTCTTTTTTTCTATATATTTAATTGATTTAACCATTAATTTTAGTGCTAATCTCATAGTGTATAGATTGTTTCTATCCATCTTTTGCGTGCATTTGAGTATTGTGGATTGTCTGTCATATGCAGAATTTGTTTCTGCAATGTGGTTATTAATTTGATGCGTATAATTTGCAAAATTAATGAAGAATTTCTTCATTTATTAATATGTATTAAATAATAATATATCTTAAATAGTATTATTTAAATAAAAATATTACTTTAAAATTGGTAACTTACTCAATTTTTTATTGTAAGAATTGAAGAATTGTAAAACTTTAGAATGTGTTTTGTAGCTAATTATATTTTAATGTATGGTTTTTAATAAAAAGTTTACCAAATTGGGTTTTAATTATTTTATCCTATTTATTGAGTATTTTATTAGAATTTTCCTAGGCACACACACACTTGTGCATGTTAACTAGGGTGCTAATTGGGAGGTTAATCATGATTAGCAATCATGGTTAGCTAACCATTTTCCTTTGAGCTTGTTTTAAATATTGTTTAGGAGTTTTGGGTTTAATAATGTGTATGGTTGTTTTTAAATAAAATGAATTTAAAAAGGATTTTAATATTGTTTGAATGGTTGGTCTTGAGAGAGAGAGAGTGTGAGGCATGGTGCTACATGGCTTGTGCCATGCATCTTTATTGAAGTGAGAGAGAATGAGAAGGGGGGTTTGATTTGTTTCTCTCATTTCTCACTCTCACTCTCATTTCCCTCACATTCCCTCACTCTCTCTCACACACACACACACACTCACCTGAGAGAAGACCAGCAGCAGCAGCAACAGCAATGACAACAACAACAGCAGCAGCATCTGGCAGCATCAGCCCAGCAACAAGAAGAAGATGAAGTAGCAGCAACAGAGGTAGCAGCAGCAGGAGCTTCAGCAGCTGAAGCAAGCAGCTCCAGCATCACCATCATCAGCAACAGCATCATCATCATCAGCAGCAAGAGCAGCAGTAGCAGTAACAGCATTAGCATCAGCAGCACAAGCAACTTCAGCAGCAGCAACATGCACCGACATCCCCAGCAGCTCTTCTCCACTTCTTCACCTGCTCTCTAGGGTTCTTTAGGGTATATTTTCTGAACCCAATCTCCTAGTTGCTTAGTTTATGTGATAATTGGTGTCGGTTAGTGTTAATTAGCTAGTTTAGTGCTAATTATGGTGTTTTGTGTGGACTTTTGGATAATTGATGATTGTGTTGGTAAACCCTACTTATTTACATGTTATTAGGGCCACTTCAACTGAGAATTTACCTAGATTTCACTAAAATACCAAAGGGTTTCTTAATTGTGCAATTTGGCGTTTTTAAAGCGATATATTGGGTTCTGTGAATCTGCTTTGGACCCGGGACCTTCAGGTTAAAATTGAGAAAAATGGAGCATGTACACTAGGTATAGAACACACCACATGAACACGAGCCACCCATTCCCAACCCCGGCCGCCAATTTAATCCATATGGCCGCAATTTGCGGCCAGGAATAGGAGTTAGGTGTTGGGTTTTTGTGTAGGGCTCTCTTCTGTGTTGTATAGTGTTTTGGCATGTCTAGTTTTGTAAGATTTGGCCTGTAGGAAAATCTGGGACTATATATCGTTTTGCATGTCCGTTGTGTTTGCGCGATACTCGCGATACGTGAGTGGGTTCTGTGATCCAGCGTATCGCGGCGTGTCGCGATGGTTTTAGACGCGTATACACACGTTTTAGCGTATCGTGCACACGCGCGTTTAGTTCGCGACGCGAGTTTCTCGTTTTGGTTCGATATCGCGTTTTGCGGATTATTTGGCTTATATGTGATTTCCATGTCTGATTTGCAGATTTACAGGCAGAGACTACGGACACTACTACGGGGGGAGCAGATGGTAGGATTCACCTAGCGTGGAGCGTAGGTGAGTAGATTTAACATCTACAGGGGAATCGCCCGCATGGCATTATGCGTCTGGGCTAGAATTCAATACTTGTCGCATATTCTACGTCATTGTTAGAATTGCGCCCTTACTTTATTTCCTTGATATAGTTATACTGTGACTAGCAGCCGTAGGACACTGCACATATTATTGACGTTTCATGATGCACGAGCACGGATTGTATGCTACACACACCGTCAATAATTGTCATGTCACACACAAACCATTATAGACATTATATTGCTTGGTTAGGGACCTTGTGACATTGATTCATACTGCTTATCACATATGACATTACCATACCTATATACCTATAAAGTATTGTACTATTAGTGATAGGTACACATACCCTTTACGATACATCTACAGGTATATCTTACTTATATTTTCTTATACCCAGGGGGGAGTATACGGCATCAGTTCTTATAGGTAGATACCTATACATTGCTATACCTGTATGTTACACACATATTCTGATGCAATCATATATTTACCTTTACTGATGTTACTTAGTTGTACCTTATTGGTTTCGCATACATCTGGTTTCAGCTACATATTCTCATTTATATGCTCGCATTTCAGATATATCGCATATATTTATTCCTGGATTTGCGCATTGTTATTTGGATTTCACATGATGATTTCTGGATTTGGGAACCGCGGGAGTTCATGAAATTATGCATACATTGAAAAACCCGGTTTCCTTGATATGATATTTGCGCAGCCACCATAAGATTTATCGGTTCTGATTATATACTACATACGAGGTGTGGTTTCCGTATGAGGGTACATGGTGGGGCCCGGTATGGTTCCCCTCGGCAAGAAGATCGATGGATGTTGCCGATTGAGCCTGAAGGCGGGCTAGTACCTACCGGTGACAGTACTAATGACTCGGCGGGGGTCATGGAGACACCGTTGGGAGTCATGCACGTATGCATACGTCGAAAGGCGAGGGTCAGAGCTAGGCACTCGTGCTTTCGGGACAGCGTATGATACGTACTTATCAGGATTTCTGTGTCGATGCTTGGCACATTGTTTTCATGATATTTCCTTTAATACCTTTGTATATATAACAGGGGATTAGCCGTTGTTATATATACCCTTACACCAATATTAGTGGAATGGGACGCTAATATATGTGTATTGCCCCCATCATATTTATTTCTGCAAATATATATACCTTTAGGATGTTAGAAACTTATTTGAGATTCGACTTGGGATATAGGTGATTCATTGAGATTGGATATGGGATATGAAAGAGATTGTTGATTTGTACATTTGAGATACAGGAGAGCTATTCGATATTGTACATTGAGGTGGTGTGAGACTTATATGATGTGAGTGCCCAATGTGGGGGCTGATTTGAGGAATTGGGATTTGAGTGTCTTGATGGATTGTGATCCTACCATGATGTCAGGTTTCCGTGGAATGACATATTTTACCCCATACCTCACACTTACCTATTTTATGCACAGATTCATATATTGGTAGTACCTGTTAGTGTACCCTTATGATAGTTGCATATTTACATTCTCATATCCCTATTGCATGGTTATTGCATATTATTGTCAGGTTACTATTGCTTCACATATTGATTGCACATGCTAGTGTACTTTCCTTCATTCAGCATTTGCATGACATGTTATTACTGTAATCGCATATCTTAGATTCATGCTGTACGTGCATTCCTGCGATTACCTGCATATGTTATCTACTATTCACGAGTTGGCAACTCACCCCCGCTGTGCCACAGGTGTTTCAGGTTGTTCCCCAGAGTAGTCGAGGCAGGCTAATCAGCTTTCCAGCTATCATCTTTTGCTACAGATACCGCATCAGCTCACAATACTATTTTGCTTAGGTGGGTTTTGGTGGTCATCTGTATTTTGTATTGTACATTCGTTGTATCTTGTACTATCCATCTACTATTATGTTGTTGACTTAGAGATTTGGTGAGGACGTTACTATATATTAATTGTGGGGTGGTTGTCTTTTATATACAGCTTTCTCTCTATTGTCTTATTTCTTCACTATAGCTTCATATTTTTGTATTGTATTCATCTTGGTTAGATTTTACAAAAAAGGGGGTGTTGCTAAAATTTTAAAGAAATAAAGTAGGACTTTTAAAGAATTTGGCTTGCGATTTCAAATGTTTCAAAAACTTATATTATCTTTTCCGTATTTTCTTGGTTTAGATTTCTGGGTTTTGGCTTTCTTTTACTGCGTTACGTCTTTGGGCGTTGCGTAGTATTAGGGCCGTCACGGGCCAATTTTGGGTCGTGACAAGAATAGTACTATGTTAATAGAAGAATAATACTATGTTATACAAACGCCTTACAATATTGTCTAAGTTTAAGTCCATGAGAAAATCAACGTAAAAAAAAAGGTCCAAGCCCAAGTAAAAATTCTATTAGGGCAGTTGTCCTACTAAAACTTAATAATTCAGAATCAATAACAAGGCCTAAGGGTTTTATCGATATGTATTAGCGTTACATAATATCAAGTAAAATATATACATATGAACGATAAATACAAATCAGATAACATATTATCATGTCGAGTAAGAATGTTCTTTCCATATAGGTCCATCTGTAATTACAATAATTGCTTTCCCGGGACCTATAACTAATGATATGTTACCAAAGTGTTGGGTACATAAGGATTGTTCATTCGACAAATGACATGTTTTTTTGTACTCTGATTTTTCTCTGTTCTTTGACAAATCTTGTATATATTCTAGACTAAAACCATGATTTCCCAGAGTCCAGCCACATCTTTATAGATAAGACTGGATTCAAACTCAATATATTAGTTTTTCCTTTTGTATTTAGAAACAAATGTTGGTATGGAAGGGCACGGTCCTCAGTTCAAAAGAAAAAGCACAAAGAAAATATAAGATTTTATGATAATTAGGTAACATTATTTGGAAAGATCATATTTCTCTCTCCAAATTCTAAATGCTATTTTTAGTTCAAACTTCCAACTTTATAGTTCATAGGTAATGAAGTTCATTTACCAAGATATTTTACAAAATTGATTTATTAATCTTTTAAAGGTCATAACCCGCATTGGACCTCATATAGAAAAGAACAAATAGAATTGGAAGAAAGACAGTGTAATGAATTAGGTAATATAAGTTATGTTTTTCACATTTTTATTTCTTATATCCCCACAAAAAGATTTCATTACATTATTAGCCCATTGGTCAGATGAGATATGCTATATTTATGTTTTCCTTAAACTTAAACTGCACGGAGCATATTTTTCACTGTCCTCCATGTGGCGCAAAGCATATCGAGTAAGAAATCATGAAGTTCCTTTTATCCCGTATGCAGTTCCTTTATTTTTTATGCTGCATAACGCGTATCTGAAAGAAACATACTAAGTTTCATTATATCTACATGTGGCGCGAAATTCCATTATACCTATATGTGGCGTGAAGTTCTGTCATGCAATACGCGGAGTGAAACATGTCGCATAGGAAAACATGAAATTCAGTATAAGTGATGTATTTTCATTGGACTGCCGATAGGAAAACATGAAACATGTCGCGAAATTCAGTATAACAGAATGCCGATAGACTATTTTCCTTAGTCAACACCACGTGCTGTGAGCGTTATCAAATCAACCGACAGCTTTATAGAAGATAAGCAATGTATATATTAGACGCAAAACGGTTTGAAGCGGAACACTCTAGCTTCAACTATCATGGTCTTGCACAAAAGGTACCTTTTGAAATCCCTCTATTTCTTTGTATTTATTTAAAGCAATTTTTTTTGAAATAATTGGATTTAGAAATTTGCATAGAATTAAGAAACAAAATCCAAACACAACAAAATCAAGAATATGTTCGCAAATGGGAAATTGCAGAAGTGCTTTTGTGCAATTTTCACAAGCTCTTCTTCGTCTCTTTAAAACGCCGCTTCGAGAGATCTCTCTCTCAAATTCCCCCAAATCTCTTCGTCGTTCTTGACGAGAAACTCGTGGACTTCGACGACGAGGAGTTCGGCGACCTCTACAGAGACGTCATCCATCCTCTCCCTTCGTCCTCGACCCCAAACCCTCCACCGATCCCCTTTCCCGTCGCCGGTGGCGGAGGACAGATCGCCGCCAAAATCCCTAGCTCCGATCGATCCCTCGAAACCCTATCTCCGATCGGCGATAAAAACCCCGACGACGTCCTTCTGCCGGAGAATTGGGACGACGACGACGTTCCCGCCGCCTCGAATCTCAAAGAAAAGATCGAGCCTGGGGCTTGCGAGTCGGGGAACCAAGCTAGGGTTTCTGGATCGACGGGGGATTATGTTAGGGTTTTTGAAGAGGAGGATACTGAGATAGTTGAAGCTAGGGTTTCTGGATCAGCGGGGAACCAAGCTAGTTCAACGTCTCTCTCTCTTCTCTCTCTCTCTCTCTAGTCTCAATGGCGGCAACAGCCTGCGCCTATTGCGGCGAGGGCCCGATCATCACCGATCCCGACACGCACGCCACCGTCTGCACCGCCTGCGGCCGCGTGCTGAGCACGGACGTCTTCGCCTTCGACGTGGGCCCATCTAACCCCAACCCATCAAACCCCAACCAATGCTCCTCCTCCTTCGTCTCCCAGAACTTCACCTACCACCAGCGCAAGCTCCACCACGCAAAAACCCTAATCCTCGACCTCACCTCCCGCCTCGGCCTCTCCTCCCGGTTCGATGAAACCATTGCTTTAGTCTCCGATCTCACCTCCGACTCCTTCGGCGCCGGCGACTGGTTCCACGTCCTCTCCGCCGCCGCAGCATACGTCGTCGCCCGCCGCCACCTCATCCCCCTGTCCCTCCATGAGGCCGCCTCCGCCGTCGGATGCGACCACCGCCAGATCGCGCGGATGGTGACGAGGGTCCTGGCGTTCGTCGACTCGGGCCAGCTGCCCTCGTTCGACGCCGTCGGCGCCCTGGATCGGGCCATCAGGACCTGCTCCAGGTTCAGGGAGCTCGAGCCGGAGAAGGCGGACGAGTTGGGCGCCATGGGGCGGTTCCTGATCCAGTGCATGATGAAGTGGTTCCTGATGACGGGGAGGCGTCCGCTGCCGGCTGTGGCCGCGGTGGCAGCGCTTGTGGCGCAGGTGAACGGGATCGGGGTCGAGGTGGACGAGATCGCCAAGGAGGTTTACGCCGGGGTGAACACAAGCAGGCTTCGTCTGCGAGAGCTCAAGGAGACCCTGGCGAGGGTCGCTAGGGCTCTGCTGCCTTGGGGGAAAGACGTCAACTTCAAGAATGTGGTGCATCATATACCGGTTTTGGTCAGGGTCATGGAGTCCAAGGCGAGGTTTGCGAGGAAGAAGGCGTTGGAGGAGGGTTTGGGTTTGGAGGAGATCGAGCCTTTCAATTTGGATGAGTATTTGACTCTGTGTTCGAATGTCGACGACGACGATGAGGGTTTTGAGTATTTTCAAATCGGTTCGGAAGAGAGAGTGAGCAGCGATGAATTGAATAGTGTGAAGATCTCCGGGGAGCGGCTCTCGATTGCTTATAAGAATGTGGTGGATCGAATTGCCAACGTTCGCATCAATAACGAGCAAGGGACGAAGAAGAGAACAAGGAGAGAATTGGAGAACGAAGATTTGTTGGGTTCTTGGGAGGGGAGATGGGACTTGGGCAAGAAATTGTCGCACGAGCAAGTTTTGGAAAAAGATGTCGGCTTTGAGGCTCTGCCTCCATCTTTCGTCAGCGGCGTCGAGTCTCGAGAAAAGAGGAAAGTGAAGATTGAAGCTGCGAAGCGAAGGATTCATCAAACTATGAACCTTTCGACATTGGCTGATCAGGAGGAAGAGGAGGAGGAGAATGAGACGGTTTTGAAATCAAGGAAAAGTAGAAAGAGGAGGAAAAGGGAAGTAGGGATCAAAGTTGATTGGGAGGATTGCATCATTGAGTTGCTGCTGCTTCATCGAGTGGAAGGGGAGGAGATTGAGCAGGGACATTATAGCAGGTTGCTTGATCTGCATGTTTTCAATTCATCGACGACGGGGAGTTAAATATGGTAACTAAGAGAACCAAAGGCATTCATCGTTATTCGACCTTTGTTAATTGCATGATTCAGCTTAAGACCATTCAATTTTCCAATATATACATTCTTTCATATAGACGATGGGTTCTGTTTGAGTCGTTTCTGGTGTTGCCCGTCACCAGATTGAAATTTTGAAATTTCGGTCCATTTTGGGTTGGTTGTAAAATTTTGGTCTGTTTTGTTTGCATCATTGTCATGATGCATGAGTTTCTTCCCATTATATAGTGAAGATCAATGAGTAAAGTTATGATCTACTGAATTGAGAGATTTCTGATTTTGTTGTTTATAGCTTCAGTCGTAATATTGAAGAGACTATATAACAGTGTTATACATCTGCACGCATTTACCAGCTATTATCTTATTACCGTTGATGTAGATACCAATAGTGGCATCATCCTGTTGATAAATGGTTCCAACTATATTAGTTTGAGTCCTTAAATTCTTTCTTTGCTTCTATTTGTCCAAGTAGAATTATTTGTTTTATGGCAGAGTTCAAGTATTCTTATTCTTCTCAGATTTGAGGAGAGCTATGAATTATATGTAGTAGCTATGACAAATTCGCAGTTGGATATTTGTTATAGGCATAAAATAGCAGAATTGTATGCGCAACAGAAATTACATTACTATTGTAGGTTTCTTGTACAAATGAGAACAACTGTAACAATTGGGAGTAAAGGTACATATTAAGTTTACAAGACATGCTGACAAATAACAAAGGCTTCCTTTATCTTTATGGAACTTGATGGGGTTGCCTCAATCGAATTGAAGATTAACCTAGAGTTCTTTTGTGGTTGCACTTTCCGACCTCTGATGTTTAATGGTGGAGAGTTGAGATTAAGAGCGCATGAAAAGACCAACAAGGAGATTGAGATACCATACGATAGTAAGACCTATAAAATTGTCAGAATCTATATGGTTAATATTTAGAATTAGTATTTGGATTGGATTTCTTGTACAATGCATAATACACACCATGTGTGCCTCCTCACTGTAATTACTATTGTTCCTTTATGTCTTAAATTATGATTTTCATGTGGATTGTATGCAAATCTAATAGATTATTTTTTCCTATTTTATATGCACAATTCTTGGCTCTAATATAATTTTAGCAATATATTTATATAGAAGAAAGACTAATTTACTTTTAGGATATAACTAGCCGAGCCCTAGGATTATAAGTAAATTATGGAATTTGTTCTTAACCTCTTT
Source organism: Agapanthus africanus (assembly GCA_030015575.1). Lineage (NCBI taxonomy): Eukaryota > Viridiplantae > Streptophyta > Magnoliopsida > Asparagales > Amaryllidaceae > Agapanthus > Agapanthus africanus. The sequence goes on from JASDDO010000001.1 coordinate 547,283,709, forward strand.
AGCAATGTTTTTACGAGAAGAACTACCTGAACCATCGGTATCATGGAAAGAGATGTCTTTACCTTCGGGTGATTGAGAACAATCTAAAATCATCTCAATCATCTCCTTTTGTATGAAAGATTGAATGGTCGTCATTTCAGCACGAGGCCCGAAAACCTGTTCTTAAAGTGTATCCAGGTTTGTTTATAAATCATGCCATTACTCTCTATCTCCGTATTTAGTACTTGTTACATTCTTCCATACACTATGAAAGGTTAGGGGGTGATGAATTGATGATTAGGTGGCCAATCATCAATCATTCTTCCTTCTGCTTCATTGTGATTATTCTGACAGCATTGAATTTGCTAATGTTATTGCTATTGAATCTGCCGAGCTTTCAGAGTTTTTCATAAAGATAATCCCAAGTGCTGCCTCTCTGTTTGATGTAACAAAGCTGAATTTGTCTAGAAATAATGTCCGAGCAGTCATTCAAGGTACCTCTTGGTTCATAGCATCTTTTTCCTTGGTGTCTGGTTAATTTTTGGAATAAACTTATTTTGGTAACCATGCTGGCTATCTGATATGCTAGTCAAGAAACAGTATGCTTTTTATTGATATCCGTTGGAATGTTATTTGCAGGTGACCCCATGCAAGCTACCCCGAAATACAACACTAGCATATTGGAAGACATGTTTCTGGAAGAGAACACATAATTACTTTAGAAATATTTCCATGAATGGAAAAGTCTGCAGGAGGCTCTAATTTTGCATAAAGCAAGCAGATGGACGTCGATTTCTGCATCTGTTTTCTCCTTGGAACCATAACCTAATTTAACTAGCTTTGACGCATAAGCTGAACAGAGTTCTATTAAAGGTTTGAAGGCTAAGTCATTGCTCTCATATTGCAGGTTTGGGCTTGAAATAGAAGTTCCATCTTTGTGCATGATTGCTTAAGTGGATATTTGATGTCCATCATATTGTCATATCTTGTGGTTGGATCTGGAGGAAATCATATTACCAAGTCCATGTATGCAATGCAAATATTTCGAGTCACCCTAAAATTTATTTGTAAGTGTCTCAATTATATGTTGCAATGTAGTTTACAGTTGACTGATCACAGGTGTATTATTTGCAAATGGTTTTCACTATAATGTTGTGTGCTTGTAGTTTTAGTTACAACAGGCAGGTATTGACTGAATTTTGGCATTCAAATCATCGTGAGCTTTTACAATTTAGTTACCTGAATAATGTATACTATGTAGAACAAAGATGCTCGATTAACTTTTTCCTTATATAATCTATACGACTTTCTCAATTGACTAAAACAAGTCAAATCAACTAGATGCCACAATTATTTCACAGGAGCTAGTATGAAAGTGGTGATGGATGATGGAAAAATTCCTTAAATGAACAATTCTACATTAAAATTTCCAAGCAGAATATTAAATCAAATTGTTCTTTAGGCATGCGTACAAATACAGGTACGAATATCGACACCTAAGTTGAATTGGAATCTATATTTGGTTCAACTTGACTGTGCTCCAGCCTTACCATGAAGTTCTTGCCCAGAATGACATGCTACAACATTTTTAGAATACAAGGTCTCCTGGATCTTACTGGTCTTTTCTCTGTCGTATCTTTCTACTTGTCTTTACATATATTGACTGCATGTAATATTAAATTATGGAAGCAATTAGTGTTTGTTGGATTTACTTATTGGATAGAGTAAACTTTGGAAAGATAAGATGAAAAATGAGTGTTTCTAGAAGGCGTTGGAATTGCATTGATTCTGAACAAAATGATTTATAGCTAACCAAGAGTGTCTGCATAAAAAGCTGAAGTTCTTGGTGAGGAAAGACATGCGTATTGAAGAACCGAATACAGAGGGGAGAAAAACTGGATTCACACGATGAAAACCATGAGAAGAAAAATATTTTGGATAATTGGATGACATTCAGATGTATAGGAGTATTTTCCTAGGAAAAGTTCACTAGACATGGAACCCAATAATATTGGAGAATTAGATGGACCATGATATAATTGCAGGACAACATCTTAATTAAATACCATATAAATAATTTACGTACTAGTACTACTATTTTATACTCTTCTAAGCATACTTCTATTATGTACAAGAGAACATGCTACCGTGTTATGCTAATTAGCTGCAATCACCTTTTCTTTCCAGTGTTCATTAAGAGTGCTATGCTTTCCATGCGGTTAAAAAGAAAATGGGGTTCAGCTTTATTGATTACCAACATGCTGTTAGCCTCTTAGTTTTTAAAAGTATCTCCTTGTATACTGAAGGTTCATTTTATCTCTTGCAGCAGCTGCAAATTTGTGGAGCAAGGGCCTTTTTCTCAAGCCTCGAGGGCAGTGCAATCTGTCAAAGGAGGTATGTTGCCTGCATTGTTTTGTTTACAATTTTCTTTTTATGCACTTCTTCTTCCTGAATATTATTTGGGAAGCTGTTTCTATTATTAAGAATTCGAATTTCTTCATTTTCTCGAATGCTGTGAGATGATATCATCATACGTTGATCTAAAGTGCTCATGTGAGCATCTTATCAACTTTTTGCCATAGAACATCTTATTAACATAAGTGACATGCAAGCACTCTTCTATCCTATCTAAAATTGTCTCTTAGATTTATCATCATTCATCGATCTACATTATTATCAAAGAAAGCTGTGGATCCATGCTTTATTTGTTCGCTTAACTTTCTTTTGATATTTATAAAAGAAAATTTTCAGGATGTTGCTCAGAACCTGCAATCCCTTGGTGTTCTTTTATGTGATGCTGAATCTGGCATTTCACATGACAAAGGAAGCCTTCTCTGAGGTATATCAACTTTGACTCACTAAACCCATCATTTCCTTCTATTTGTTCTTCGTTCCTTTTTTTTTGGCATGTTTTACTATTACGTTTTCCGTAATATCCTATCTAATTTTTTCTGCAGTGTCATTTGTGTTTCTTTTGGATTTTATATTTGCTTTCATTTGTTTGTGAATATCTCTTGGCGGAGTCAAATATTTTACTGTTGTTTGTTATCAGCTTCAAGAGGAGGCTTCTTGGGTGCTCAATTGCATCGATAAATGCAGAGATGGTGGATTTGAAGAAATTTTCTTGGCCAAGGTTGACTTTGCTGCTAAATTTGATTCTTGTTTGAGGTACTTCTATATATAGTCAAATATGATTATAATCAGTAGCTAAAAGGTTATAGCTTGTGCTATGAGGGACATATGGTTATCTGCATCTCATGTCATACATGACCCAGGCCAAAAATTTGACGTCGAAGTGAATGCAGACTTTGCGTATAAACCAATGCAGACTAACTGTCTTGAAACAGTCATACAGCTGACCGTCAAGCATTTTGGTTTCATATTTGATCCAAACTTGCAACTGGGAGTGCTTTCTTGTTTGCTAGATTTGATGTCTTATTATGATCATGCTGTTATCCTTGTGTCGCAACCTTCCCATGCTTAATTGCTTGGTGCTATACATATTAACTTCCAAATGTATGACCAACTGCGTGAAATATCCTGAAAGCAAGAATTATAATCTCTAAAGTTCTCTTTTAAGTAAGAAACCCAGTGGAGTTCCATTACCAGAAGTCGCTTGCAGGGTTATTCTTGTAATTGTTTCTTCTAATGAGTTCAGTATTTGTCATGATAATCTTGTGAAATGCATATGCCTCATGTTACTTGTTGGAATTGATAAGATTTTTTCCTCAACCCTACTTTTAAAATTGAAGCTCAAGGTTCACACTCAGGATTTTGCTTGGATGATGAGTACTGGAGAATATGTGAAAAGGATGTGCATTCTCATCTGCAACAAGGGCTTAGTGATAGAGCAAAGTTAGTTCGTGTCTCTTGGAGAAGCACGCCTTCAGAATGGAATATAAAAGACGTATGCTATGTTGTTGTCAATAAGTAAATATTGCGAATATCTGATGTCTAATTATATGATAGGTAAAATAGGTAACTAACACGATATTCTTTTATAGAGTTTCTCAAAGTTTGGTGATGAGCCAATGCTTGTTGGTATATTGGTTAGCTCCCATGAGTAGAACGTTCGAGTGGTTGACATTGGACCAAGTGTTGATAACAAAGAAGAGGTTTTTTCTTTATTAATTGTTGTTGTACTGTTTGGGTTTTCAAAATTGATGCCTCTTTTCCCCAAATAAATTTCTTATTCATTATGCTCCAGGGTGTCAAATTCAGAAAATTTTGGGGAGAAAAAGCAGAGCTTAGACGTTTTAGAGACGGAATCATTGTGGAAAGCACAGGCATTTTGTCTTTTCTTTGATATCTTTATGCTTATTCTGTCTCATGAGATTAGTGGAAACTTATTGTCATACCCTCTTGCAGTGTGGGAATGTGAGCCATGAGAGAAGCACCTTATAATTAAAAGAATCACAGAATATATCCTCACCAAGCATTTCCCTGTGTCAAAGGAAGACGTTGTGCATATTGTAGATGAGCTTGATTTTTGCCTTCATCTTAGTGGTAAAGGTGAGACTTCCATTAATTAGCCTCCTCTGGTAGGCTATTTACTTGTTATTTAAATCTTCCTCACATGTGTTGCAAACATGTTAATTACAATCTGTTACTCATATTCACCAGATCCTATATCTTACTCCGGAGGTTTGTTTGGCGCATTAGAAATTTTATCAAAATGGTTGCGTCTTCTTGATGAAATTCCATTGAAGATATCCAGTGTGCAGCCACTCGACCCAGGCTCTTTTCCTTCTGAGTTTAATAGCATTGAAAGATATGCAATTTTGTTGCATTTTATATGCTTCTTTCACTCAAAGAGTCTGTACATACTTTTTCTTGCTCTTCAAAATTCAGACAAAGTAAGATTACAGATATCTTGTTGGTTTCATATTTACTTTAGCATCTTCATGTTGATCTTATAGTGAGACCAATATGTCCCACAAGAACAATATTTATGGATACTTATCCTGTTCAAGAGTCAAAATAAATAATAACTACCAATTTAATGTTGTAATTCTAATTTAGCATGCAATATGACTGGTGCCATGACCTCAAAATGTATAATTTTTATATCCTCTCACATCTTGGCTATCTGCCATGTTGATCTGCATCATATTCTTTCATAAGAAATCAATTGTAGATTTCAAATGTTGATGATGAAATTTCTATTGCTATAGCCTTTGATGTTTGCTGCACATGTACAAAAAATAGGTACCGTTCAGCAAAGAGATTAAAACTGGGAGCACGGCACTTCGATATGTCCTACATGTTTAGATCAATTTATGATCATAAGTAAAACACAGTTAGCTGCAACTAATGATGGAACCTAATTTTTGGTTTTGCGAATTAAGGAGCTTTAACTTTACACAATGCATGAACAAGAGATTCCTCTTCTCCCCAGCCTGCTTGGAAATACAAAGTGTTGAAAAGGTTGTACTGTTCCTACTTCCTAGAGTTCTTTGTTCTCCTTCTCTAAATGTCTCCTCTCTTCCTCTCGTGCCTCTCCCTTATCTTTTATCCTTATTATTTTAATTTGTACTCGAGGAACGGTTGTTGGTGTTTCTCTCTTCTTTTTACACGTAATTGTCTTTTCTCCATATACATAATCTACCTTAATCTTAATGGATGAGATGGGCACTGTGTGTTCAGCTTTTTGCCACCCCCCCACACACACAACAAAAAAAATCCTAAAGGAAATAAAAAATCGACAGTAGAATACGGACACGATCCATCCCCAAACCCTATTCCAATTAGGGAATCCCTTTGTATTGTTAATGTGCAATAAGCCTGCAAATGTGTCCGTACTCTTTTAATACAATTTTTCTATTGCCATTGCAAGTGAAAATTCTGCACTTAACAACCTCCTAGGAGAGGATAAATTACTGCATCGCTTGAGCTAAGCTCACTTGGTCTCTCTTCTAGGACACTGTAGTCATATTCGTATACCTTAATTTTCTTTTCATATTATTTAAATGCCAACAATAAACTCCACTTTTTATAATATATTTATGATTGGTTTGCATTCTGTGATAACTGAATTTTCTAAATATTATAAAGCACATGTGATCTGTTCTTCCAGTCATTATTATTTAAAGTAAAAGTAATTTCCTCAACCTTCATCTCAACTTTGGTGCAGCGGCCCTTACATTAAGGCGAGGGTTGATGAAATCACTTTTGTATTCATACAGTACCTTTTGGTGGTCGAAACCCACACTTTTTTTATTTTTAATGAAATGCTGTATTTTTCATCACTGTTAATGCGTGCCCAACACCTTTGTAGCTATGGTACCATCTTCTATTCCATCGGAACCCCAAACATCTTGCGAGGATGAAAAATATTCCATACTATTTGGCAATGGAGTTGAGTTTAGATAACCGGAGTTTTATGAAGTTATCTGAACTTAACTCCCAAATCCTAACTATGCCATGTTTGGCTCTCATTTTGGACTTTAGAAAACTCCGGGTATCTAAACTCCGAAGTCAAGATAACCGGAGTTTACTAAACTCCAATCTAACTAGAGCTTTCTAAACTCCAAAAATATGAGAAGGAAACACTCATTTTGGAGTTTAGAAAACTCCAAAACAAAACTTTGGAGTTTAGGTAACTCCATTTCCAAACACCTTATTAAAGTTAAAATTAAAGTGGAGGTAGGGCCTAGAGTTTGCATCCCCTCTACCTCCACTTAAAAATAAACTCCAGTTATCCTAACTCTATACGCAAACAAGGCCTTATTAAACCTTGCTTCTTTTATTCTTTTACCTTGCAATATTTGTTTGCTAGTAAATATTATTACTTTATTACATTTCGTTAAATATTAAAATATGTTGCTTATTGCATTCAGGCACACTTCTGTGTTTCCTCCTGCACCTCATCCCCCGTCTTTTGAAAAGGGTAGTGACTAAAGAAAACCAAAATTTGCTCCAACTTGTGTTCAACCGGTTGAAGTTATGATTCAGGTAGTACTTTCAAATATCATTCTTTTCAATCCTTAACTGGAATTTGGGAGCTAATTATATTCAAATTCCTCCATACTTGGAAGGTTTGGCTAATTTGATGGGAGAGATCCTGCAATTTTTTACAGTTTATTTCCTGTACATTTTTTTCTGCATCCTAATATGATCTGCCCTTATCGTTCCATATTTCTTTCATTATCTGTTGGCAATGAAAGCAATAGCCATTAGTTTTTGGCACAAATACACTTATGAAGTCTTTTCATTGATGATACAGTTAGAGGGATCAGGGAACTGGCCCTTGGACATTGCAGCCATTGAGAAGACCAAGACCGCTTTCCTTTTCCTTCTAAAAATAGGAGAAAGGTAAAGAATAAACAATCCTCTAGGGAAAGTTATTTTCTTGTTAGTGTTTGTAGATCCTTCTTACTCACCAGTTTGTTTTTTGCGATCATGCCAGCCATCAGAAACGTTGGAATATGTTTTGCACGGCTATTGAAGAAGTTGTAGATGTCTTTACATCTGGATATGCATTTCGTCTGAAATTCTGCATGAAAGAGCCTTAAATTTAGTTAGTACACAAGGTTTGTGGTAATATGATTATTATAGTTGATCGAATCAGCGGTTCTGTGCGACGCAGACCTATGGAAGCACCGGTTCGACGAATAGATACTCTCGATATGGGCAATGGCAAAAAGGCAAAAGGGAGACCGAAGAAAACATGGATGGAGGTGATACGAAACGATATGGTTGCCAAAGGACTTGATGAAAGTATATTGTTCGATAGGAGTGAGTGGTGGCGGAGGATTCATGTGCTGGACCCGGCATGATTCTCATGTTGGTTCATGTAGCCTACCCCATATGCTTGGGATAAAAGGCTCAGTTGTTGTTGTATCGAATCAGCGGTTCTAGTTTTAAGCTTCATTAGGTTGATTTCTTTTCTTTTTTCTTTTTCCCTTGTAGCTGGAAATATTAAAGTGAAAATTACTCCATCCATAGACAAGGAACTATTTCTCCGAAGTCAGCATTCTAGTATGATCAATGGTCTTCACGGACGGTACCCGATATATGGTTCTGTCAGGTGTAGTTTTCATATCTTATGAGTTATGAATATATCTGCAGTTGTTGTCATACCATTATAGCTGCATTTTCTTGTTGCCTTTTGTTATGTGCCTGTTGATACCTTCACCCTTTTGAAGGCTTGCAAAAAGGTGGGTTTCTTCGCACCTATTTTCTTCTGTCTTGAGAGAGGAGGTGATTGAATTGGTAGTTGCATACCTCTTTTTGATTCCACTTCCATTTCATGTGCCTTGCTCGCGAGTTACTGGATTTCTGAGGTACATTTCTTCCTCCTATTTTTCAATAGTCATTCAAAAAGAAGTAAAATCTAATTTTCTGTCCGCACACCTGTTATCTTGCTAATACAAATGAATTCACAAATCATGGGATTGGATATATAAATTAATAATGCACATTTTGTTTGTCTTATCCATCAATTCAGCTGAATGTTCTTTGAAATCACATTTCAGATAACCCTCTCACCTTTGATGTCTGAGCCATGATGCTGCTGACCTTTTTAAGCACCTTAATTATAAAATATGTACTTAAAAGCTGTATATCTATAATTTTCACATTTCAAATAATGCTTTCTATTTTGCTTTCTGAGTCATGCTACAGATGAATTTTTTGCTCCTTGGTTCCTAGTGATGTAAAATTGAATTTTCATTGGCCACACAAGTTTTCCTATTTTGGTTATTATTCTAATTGTTACTTTTTATGATCTTTCCTTGCATCATCAATTTACCAATCATGAATGGCAGGTTTCTGCGGTGGTTATCAAATTATGATTGGATGTTCTCCCCTTTAATTGTGGACATAAATGATGATTTTACAATGAGGGATGAAAAAGAGATAACTGTGAGTAAACAACATCATATTTGAATTTTCCGTAGCGTGTGATGTCATCTTTTGTGGTCAGATCATTCCTTAATATGCAATGGGTAATCCGGTAATCTTGTGTCATATGGAACAGGATAACCTCATCTTGAGCAGAAAATCATATGAAGAAAATGTTCAAGATGTAATGCCAGCAATGTTCTTGGCTACAACCTATGACAGGGCATCAGAAGTGTGGACCAAGTTGTCACCAACTAGACCGGTGGGAACACCCTTAATGATCGCTTTTTCACTAAACTACAGGTCTTTATAATTACATTAAGCTCCCTTAAGGCGCATTGAAGGGTATTATAGAGTAAAAAAACACTTACTTGAAACCAAAATTTAAGGGATTTTACTGTAATAAAAAACTCTACGTAACTGATTGAAAAACAAGGATAGTTTAGGGTAGTTTAGTGTTATTTAGCTTTTTTTCTTGTATTGCATAGTTATTAAGTAGTTTAAATTCCACTCCATCACTGTGTAATATTATGTTGACAAATAAAAAAAGCACTTGCAAGACGAATTATGAATTGACCTTTCTTTATTGTGTACCAGTTCAGGATCTTGAATGTAGCCAGTCTACATTCCTGACGCATCCTATTACCTATTTGTTTATCGTTTTGTATTTTGTGGAATAGGTGTGCTCAGAGGAGTACAGACCTTTTGACCAATATAATCCTTCAGGGCCACACTGGTTCGTTCACATGGGAGGTAAGGCCTGATTCGAATGTGCTTGGCTTTAAATAATACATTGTAGCGATTATCTTGATCATATACATCCTTGTATATTATTGCAGTGTCTGTTTCGGACTCCTTTGAACAACTATGATGCCGTAGTTCTTCTCCATCGAGATAAACTCTCTTATCCACAACTACTTCTTTTCCCTGCTGAGGTTAATCATGGTTAGTTTCTTCCATTGGCTAAATTGCAAGAAACCTCTCTCACTTTTGCCCATAGTATATCGTTTCTCTTTCAACCTTTTGTGTTCCCAAAATATCCCTGCCTCCATGTTTTTACACCAACATTGCATATTTACTTTAATTGGCATTTTAGGAATAAAAATGAAATCAATTTTTGTTTAAAAAGAAAGTCTTGGTTTAAAATAGGTTGTTTCAAAACAAATGGGTGCGCATTCTTCTATAAGGAGAAAAGTGACGGATGTTTCCTGCAATTTAGCCTCTTTTCTATATTTCCAATAACTATCCTTTTCTTTTCCAGAGCTGACATAAACTGTGAAACTTTACAGGAAAGCATGTATTTAGGGGGAAAGCAAGTAAGATTTCCATCCCTACATAGTTCTTGGTAATGTGCACAGGACCTTGGAAGAAGCAAGAAATAAATTACTCGTGGACGTTGATCCAACCAAATATTTTTTGGAGGATCTCAAGGCAGGAGGCATCTCTTTTATCCATTAGAGCAAGGTGAATTGGGCTTAAATTTATTGTAAAAGATGAATTGGGCTTAAATTATTGTTGTTTGCAGGAAGAATTCCCGGACACTTTCAAGGTGTGGTATGATTCATTTGGACTCGATGCAATTGGATTGACATCGGAGAAGAAGGGCCCAAAGGTAATTTCGATCTTTGGCAAAACTCAAGAGATCACACCATTACATTACACAACTCATTAGACTTGAGAAAAATTAGGAGTACGGCCGTAGGTTTTACAAAGAATTTGAGCTTTAATTACAGAAGTGTGTTATTGAACTCGTAATTTGGAGATTTCATGGAGTACTTAGAAAATTAATAATTTGGAATTGAAAGTCTTGTAGTTTTTTATGTTGGACATACAAATTTCAGACCATCTTTGTCCTCATTTTTCACAGCACCTTTGAACCACTGTTGGTTGTCTGACATACCGTAGTATCTTAATTCATGGGGAAAAAAGCACTTTGTTATGCCCTGGACCAACCTAATTCTCCAGAATTTGTGAAATATTAATAATTTGGAGTTTGAAATCTATCATATATATGATTTTAGCCATACTACATCTCTGTTAAACCATATATCTATATGCATTTCTCTAAACATAAGTCCCTGTTAGTTGCCTTAGATACTTCAATATCTTTGTCGAGATAAATCACGGTTATTTTAAATTTCGAACAACTTTTTCTGCTTTGTCTGACTTCTTGGTCCTTATTGACCAAAATTAAAATACGTTTTTAGCATCCTTTTTTGGTGCAGAAACGCAACAGAGATGAAGTCGTTGAGATTAGCAAGGAGCCGATAAATTTGCTTCAAGACGTGGGAGAAGTTGGAAAAGGTTTTGTCAAGAGTGTTTATCTTCTGAAAGCTCCAAAGCGTTGAGAAATTCAAATATTTTGCAACAGCAAATCAAATATTTTGTTACAGTCGAGAAATTCCTTGTGGTTGAAATGTGTAATATGTACAGGGAGTTAATTTAAAGGCAGGCGTCTTGCTGCCCATTTTTGTCAAAATTTTTTAGTTTGAAGATTGTTCGAGAATTTTGTACAGATGTTGAGTGAAATGTAAACAACTGGACTGCATTTCTCAAGTTTCATCAAGCATACTGTTTGGAATTATATTTCAATGTGGTCTGAAACTGCAAAAAACAAAAGTTTAAATGCTGCATTTAGCTGAATTTTTTTGTTGGTAGCACGCCTGCTGGTCTATGGATATCCATTCTATTGTATGCTTAATATGGTCTGATTCCAGTCTGATTGGGATATAAATGTTTGAAGATGGGGCCAAAATTGTGATTTGATGATATCCAATCAAAAGCTTATTTAATACCATTTTGATATTTATGTTATATATTAAGCATTTTTCTGTCGCTATGTAAAGTAAAATATAAAATGGAGGTCTGGAAAATAAATTTTGATTTGATATCTTGGTGCTGCGCTGCCCGGCTCACTGCCTTTGTCCTTGCATAGGATTGTACTAGCGTATGGATCTCCCTTGCAAGTTTTATCAACAAGGTGGCTAGGACGCTTATAGCGGGCAAGAAATGGGAGAACGGGATTTGGGAGATGTTTTGGCATGTGCAATTAAATCACTACCTCTGCCTCATCAACCGAGGAAAGATACTGTCCCCTGGGGAAGAGTGTTTTTCGAAGATCATTGTTAAAAAGGTCATTGTATGAGGATATGATTTTGGAGGGATATTTCATAAACTTCTATAAAAATTAACATGGTTTTGGCATTTACGTGCAGGCTCACGAGGTCAAACCTTCTGGTGGCAGTTGGCTTGGTAAACATATTGTGTGAGGCAAGAGTTGCAACGACGCGGTGCCATATTGATAGCATCTCTACTATCTATGGTGCATCTGAAGAGTCTATTTACCATACTATTATACAATTTCTCTTGCAGAACATTGTTGGCTTGTATTTTTGAGGCTATTAGCGACACCATGCTCAATTTCAGTACTATTGAGGATCTAATAGCAACAACAATATTCTAAATGCATGGTGATCTATAGCTAGTGGCATTTATACCTTCTTCCGTGGGATTTCTCCCCTATTATTAGTGAAATGCATGGTGATCTATAGCTAGTGGCATTTATACCTTCTTCCGTGGGATTTATCACCATGCATTTCACTAATAATAGGGGAGAAATCCCTCCGTCCCCTTGATTCTGCATAATCAAGGACCGTCTTTCTAATAAGATGCTCCGCCGGAAGAGCCAGGTTCTTGTTGAGAGCTTGGACCAGCTTCGCGAGGCGCCTATTAGAAAGGTGAAGATCTCGAAGAAAATCTTCATTCTCTTCATTCTTCAGACGTTTACTTTGACTTGCACAATGATCTTCCTCTATGATCTGATCAACCAGAGCCTCCGTGGAGGGAAGACCTTCCGCATTAACCAGGCCCATTTCCTTGATCTGATCTTGAAGTAAGGAAGTCACCTTATTTTTGATCTCTTCATAGAGAGATATACATCGTTTGAACTCATCGTCCGTCTCCCTGGCTATCAACTTGAGACGGATTACTTCCGGATCCTTTGAATCCTCGGGACAGGTGGCCAAGAACTCTCGCATAGCAATAAATTGCTGAAGCGCCGGGTGGGGCTGTCCTCTTTCTCTTATAGGAACATCTCCCAGTGGGAGATTGAAATCGGGGAGTATTACTCACTACATCAAAAAATTTCCATTAATGAACCCCGTCGGAAAATAAAAAATACGCATGCCCGATGAAATGGTTGTTGCTATCTGCTCCAATAACGAATCATTGGTTTAACTGAATAACTAAAGAAAATAGATAGACCTTTCTCTTCGTCTCAGGTCGATGGATCTTCTCAATTGGAAGATCTCCCATATGGATAATACATATTCCGGTTGACCGAGCCTAATTCGTCTTGTTTTGTTCCGAAGCAAAGATATCCATGGAGACGGTTCGTCCTATTCAGATATTCTTCAGATATTCACGACCAAGAGGTACTGGATTCTCTTTCGGATAGGACCTGAAAAGAGAAGGAAGGCTGGAATGCCAACAGGCGTCTGTCTATTCTCTAATTCACCCGACCCGATAGTACCCATTTTGGGAATGTCCAGTGCCAAAGTCACTGAATGGGTAAGTCGCCAATCCCTAAAACGGACTATGTAATGTACTTTATCCGCTGGGTTACGGGTACTGGTGGGTATTTTACTAGAGGTTTCTATCAATCTACCCTTGTGTGATTCCTGTTGAATCATATACTCGGGGGGTGGCGCGGGACGGACGATTTCCAAACGGACTCCTCATTCATTAGATAGAGAAGATCGCCAAGATTTCGTGATCCGCTGCCGAACCTATTCCAATTCCAACAGCTCGGACTCGGATCGTGGGGATCGCCGGAATACTTCGTATCAACAGATAAGATACTCGGTATATCAATATTGATTAGATCCGAAATCTGTTATTGAGAATGCTCATTGAATGACTCGATCACTACATGACGTTACGGTGAATGTACTATACCCTTGTCCTATCCTAGCCCTATTGCTCTAACTGACAACCATCCTAGCTGACCCTCTGACGACCACTGGAGACCGCTTTGCTCTCTCAAATGCTTTAGCTAATCCCGACTCCGAGACTTGCCTGACTTTCCCGTGTGTATGGCTAGCTCCTTCCTTTCCGTGCTTACTGCTTGTGCTTTCGCTTTCGCTGGTTAGGCTATTAGATATTCGTTCGGGCAGGTGACCTCGGAAAGACAGATGAACCTGAACCAACCTTAGAAAGTCGCCGGCAGAGACGCAGCGGTAGAAGCCTTGGCTTGGCTGGCCTACGATCCTAGCTCAGAGACATCTTCCAAGGTAGGTGGTATGTAGGCTTGGAGGTCTCAAGCATCTTTGGGTTGAGTCGCTCAAGGGTTCATACCAGCAAGGAGATGTGTTTCAGCCAAAGCTGCTGTCTTTGTTTGGGTAGCCGGATCCACTAACTCGGTACTCAACCACACGGTGTTGTGGTGTGCTAGAGTGAATAATGTCCAGGAACCGTATAAACCAAGTAGTTGTCCCGTGCCGAACGCCACCAAACAGTAACCTTCTCGGCGATGGGCCTTAGCTCTAAACATATTGGCTACAAGCCCATAGCCCACCCAAGCAGCTGCAAGAGCGGAGCCGAATACACCGATTAACATCTTTCTACGAAGCAGGGATGAAAAGGTATCGATTGCGGTTTTGAGATCCAAAGTCGAGCCAATTGCTTACACTGATCGTAGGTCCCATCCATGGGGATCAACCGAAGTGTATCCATGGCCCAATCATGGGCTGGTCTCAATAAACACTGTTTCCGCTGTGACGGGATTGCAAACAGCAAGAAAACTCCAATCCCACGCGCACTGCAGTTTCCTGCTTTGTTTGGAGGGCTGTGGGAAATACTGGAGCAGAACCATTCGTTGGAGAAAATAACACTATACTTTCGGAGATCGGCTAGATCTATATGGCTGCTCGAGTGGTATTTTACCCGGAACCAGTTTAAGCAGCGGCTGAAGCATAAACGGATCGGGTGCCGGATCGAGATAGAGCCGACAAGAACGAGAAAGATAGAGCGACCGACCACAGGGAGGGAAGGCAAGAAAGATAGATTCACCAATACAAGAGCGAGAGCACGCCACGCATCACTCACAGATAAGAGCCGCTATCGCCCCTACTCTCTCTTAAGCTTGCCCCCGTGCTGAAAAGCCGTATCGCGCGGCACGTCTATCACGTTTTTCTGACTTTATGAATCAGCCAGGTCTGTTCATTGTTCTCAGTGTTGTAAGGCTCCGTAAGAAGGACCGAGTGAAGTTGACCCGGCGCACTGGTTTATTCACAACCATCTATTCCTGCATCCTTGCCTGTCCCTGCTTCCCTTCGCCCTGGGTTGGCATATGTTAGCCCTAGCCCCATGGGCAACGTACTTTGACGGTGCCTCCCTTCGGCTGCTAGCTTCGTCCACGAGTCATTCCTCACCTGCTATTGATTGACATGACTGTGGTATGCATGAGTCCCATTCCTTCTTTGGCTAGCTCCATCCACAGTAGTGTATGTAGTTTAGATATGCCCCCGTCGGCTTAGGAGCTCATCCCGTGCTATGCGTCATAAATCCCATTGCCTTTTTGGCGGCTAGAGCGAGGTCGATCGCTTCATGGATTGTGCTCATACTCGATTTGCTCTTGCTCATCAGTAGTCCCGCGTTGTTAGCAGCTCAGTCTCGCGCTTCTTTTGTTAGCATCTCTCTCGTAGATTGAGTTAGAGTCGGTGGCGTCTTATTCTTATGAGTTCTTTCTTTGATTGAGTCGCCTTCTTTATTCGACTAGATCCCTTCCCGCCGCCGGCATAGCTCGTAATTGCTTTCTTCTTTTCTTCCGTCATTGGTGCTATATACCTCCCCCACCCGCCCATTACATCAGTTCGATTCTACTATGTGCCGATTTCTTAGTCCAAAGGGAGACTTTTTAAAGGGCTATGTATCTCGCTATCGTCGATTCAAATGCCCTGAATTGCTTTCTCTCGTGTGCCTATAAGAGACTACTTTCGTTTTACTTTACTAGAGCAGTTTTAGATCTGCCGGTCGCTCTCTTGCAAGTGCTCGTCTAGCTCCCGTAAAAAAAGCTATATCCCTCTCCCAACCTTATGGTCGAGCGACTTCATACCTCTCCGTGATCTCTTCTTTTTGTTCTGAGCCTGATTTGGCCTTTTAGCCATCCCTTCGATCAAATAGAGTCCTACTTTTTTCCTCCCACGATAGCGATATTCCTTTGCGACTTCTTTCCTCGGCGAATGAAATAGAATCCTTTTTTTTAGTCCCTGCCTGGTCCACATACGCCATCCATCTCCCAATAGTAAATGCGCTGCTGAGCTCAGATGTCTGCTCGTCTGGTAATAAAGCATTACTCATCCGCAAAAAGGCGTAGTGCTAACTTCACCCCTAAGTCTCACAACAATTGTTCTCCTCTGCTTTCCCCCCTCCCCTACCTACTTCTTTAAGGCTAGGATTGCTGGCACCTGTTTGGATGAAGCACGGGTCGTCTAACAAGCTTAACATTGCTAAGAGAGGACCCATCATTGTCTGCTGTGCAGAAGCTTCCTTCCTGCACCTGCATGCGCGCTTCTCCAGAAGGAGGCAAACATTGTAACAATTCACCGCGTTCTTTTGGCTCTACTGTAACTGATTCCTCGGGCAACGAGACAGTGGATTGATTCCTACACCTTCCTACTACACCTATAGGCTCAGGTTCCTTCCTCCTCTAGTCCGAATCCAGATGGCTCCTCCTTACTTTAGTCATTAGCTTGTGATGCCTTCGGCCCAATTCGAAAGAGTTTTTCGCTCATCTTGACTAGTAAGGGCGCGCTTATGAACGGTTCCGAAATGACACCCTATTCCGTCTCATCCTTTCCCCCCGGATGGTAGGGAGAAGATAAAGGAGGAGTTTTGGTATTTCAACCGAGGAAGACTCGGACCCGCCTCTTTGTTTGAATCACTGACAGTTCGGACAGGCCCGCAGGACAGGAATTCTGAAAAGAAGGAATGTCTGGCTTTTCCTATTCTAGTGCAGGTTCTTGCTCGGTATAAATCGCTTCACTTTGAGTTGGCTTGGCCTCCGCCCTTTCTAAAGCTGTCTTTCTTTCCCTTTCCATCGTACTTGGGCTTTCTCTCTTGCTCGAACAGAAGGCGCATTCACCTACTAGCACTGGGGCCTAATCTACATCACACCTAGAGCCCAGATCCGGTAAGGTACGGCGAAGGTCTTAGGCACCTACCACCGCCCTAAATCGAGGGGTCGTCATTCTATTTATATAGCAGCCAGCTGACTATCAATAAGCCGAACGAGGACGATAGTGAGACCTCGTCTAGATAAAAGAGGTTAGATCACGGGGCGGTTCGCTTTCTATTCTGCCAACTTCTACTCTGCGGTTACCGGCATAGCGCTGCTCTTTGGGGCGAAGGTTATACTTAGTGTCCATTAGACTATGAAGAACTACTGGTACCGGACTAGAAAGACAGACAACATCTTATGAGAAGGGCATGTAGCTCGAGACAATCTAAGGCCAGTTCCTTACTTGCGTACGAAGAAAGGGGCAGACTCCTTGTGACGGAGGCCGACAAAGGAAGCTAAATAGAAGGTAGAGCGAAAGACCACGAATTGGTTCACTCACTTATTAACTAACTAACTACTGACCTACGTACTGACTCACGGCACAAGAGGATGAATTGAAAGAAAGAGCTAAAGTTTCCATTGGAAGCACTTATGGGAGATGAAACGAAAAGAAAGAAGCTTTACCATGCCATGGCATAACTTCCACTGGTTTACGAACAGAAGTCTATAACATGCGGACCCTTCGATTCAAATCGAAAAGTAGGTAGACGATAAGCCGCTAGTGAAGAAAAGTGAACTCCAGCAAGAAAACGGATTATATGCAAGGCGCCTTTTCCAAGTGGTTTATCTTAGCGTGCTAGCCGCAGCTTCATTTCGTATAGCGATAACGCTTTCTCTTTCTTAGCGCTCCACCCCGCGGAGAACTCTGGTTGCGCTTTGGTTGGCTTTCTCTTATAGTCTATTTTCTCTGACTTGACTCAGCTTGACCTACTTGACTCAGCGGTTAGAGTATCGCTTTCATACGGCGAGAGTCATTGGTTCAAATCCAATAGTAGGTAAAACTGGCCGAAACCCCCGCTTTTGCCAGCATGACAGCAAGCACAGACTGGCATCAAGGAGTCAACTGAATGACCAACGGTTGCTTCCACGTCTTTTGTTGCCTTCTTCGACCGACAGACAAGGAACCCCCCTCTTCCACAATTAGGTGAAGACCAGGCTCTTCGACGACCTCACGTCAACATCCGCCTTCCCTCCCCTCGAGAGGTCCCAGGGGGGCGGACGAGTGCGACCCGGAACAGCCGGATGAGCCTCGGCCTCCAAACGCTCTGCTAACAGAGCATCAAATCCGGAAGATTCTTTCCGACGAATGACGCGCGTCAGGCGACGATCCCAACCGACGGCTATCGTAAGCCTGACCCGCTACCACTGCATCCATCCGTTTTCCTTTGAATGTTGTTATGCCCCAGTGACGGATCTACGATGGGACCGGAGACCCGGTCGAGCACATCGCTCATTTCGAGACCAGCTGTGGAGACACGGCTCACGACGAGCGTCTGTTACTCCGCCAGTTCTTGGCCTCGTTGTCTGGTGTAGCCTTTAGTTGGTATGGGAGGCTTCCTCCCAACTCTATCCATTCATGGCAGGAAATGGTCGAGGCCTTTCTTTCTTCAGTCTCTCGAAGCGTTTCCTATTCGGAGCTCCTTGCAACAAAGCAGACGAAGGGAGAACCGTTTGACGCAACTCTTGCCCGATGGCTGAAGTTCACGCTTCAGTGCGAAAAGGAGCTCGATGAGCCTGAAGTGCAGATGTGCATCGACAACCGTCTCTTCGATCTGAAATATGCTTTGCATACGACCCCCGTTTCCTCTTTCGCCATGCTATCCTCGTTGGCAAACGGGTGGGTTAGAGTGAGCGCTGGCAGAGCGCAATGCTGATCAAACAGCCCGGGATACTCGCCGCTTCAGTGTTTCGAGCAAGGGTTGTCGCCCTAAAGAGCAGACATCCGTCGCTGACACATACGCACCCCAGAAGCAGACGAAAAAGAAATCCGACAAAGAGAAGCCGAAGGAGAATCTTTCTTCAACTGAGCCCGAGGCAACTTGCTAGTCGTAGGGCAATATTCGATTTTCAAACTCGATAGCTTACTGGCTTAACAAGTTTCTGGAACTCTGATAGCACTCTCCTTCGCCTCCCAAAGTCATTAGTAGGGCACTCTTCACTTCAATCGCGAATTCTCAGTTGGAATCTTCTTTGGAAGAGAGGTAGTATACCGGGCTAAGCAGGACTGAATGCTTAGTACGCTACCCGGAAGTATGTGGGAAGGAAGTTGCCTTTCGACTGACTTTAGAAGGCCTTACCCGGCACGAGCTGAACGGAGTATCGACAAGCAACTAAGACAAGTAAACTGAGTGACCCCTTCGCGAGACTGAAAGCACTTCTTACTGTAGTGAACGAAGTGAAGAGAGAGGCCCGACCTCCACTACGCATCGATTGACGCACGTCCATTGAGAAAGAGTAGCTTCCACGAGCATCGGTTAAGTATTGAACGGTTTAGTTGAAACAAGGAAGTGCCTGAGTGCACAAGAGACGTCAGCCCCTCGATCTTGTGCTGTACAGAAAAGAATGGTTTTGCAGCGAGCCTTCGGTGATTGAGAACACTGAGCTAAGCCCTCCCCGACGAGTGTTGTTTTTCACCCTTACGTCACCAGTGCTGAAAAAAACGAAGAAAGCAAGCAACAAGCTGCGGCTACAATAAGCTAAGAACATCCCGAGTCAACCTGACGCAACAAGCGTAGGAGTGTGCTCAAAAGTGCACTTTGATCGCCTCAAGGGTACAGCACGTCTATGGTGGTCTTCGGTGTAAGAGAGACTTGAGCGCCGATGGCAGATGGTTGCTACATGGGAGGAGATGAAGCTAAATTTGAACGACCAATACTTGCCACATGAGTTTTCGCAGATTTGGTACTCCAAGCTTCTTTAGTTGCGACAGGGCACCAAGTCGATTTTAGAGTACTATGATGAGTTCATCGATCTTACCATTAGAACTCTGCTTCCTGAGTCTGAGTACCAGAAGGTTGCCCGTTTCAGAGGAGGACTTCGCTTTGAGTTGCAGAGCGAACTTGCGGTTCGAGAGCCTTGAAGACTTCAGGCGTCGCTTCGAGTTGAGGAGGCCCTTCGAGCCCACAGTAGACGGCCCAACGGGACTTCCTTAGACACTCCTACAACTCCAGTTCCCAATGATGATGCCAAAGGAAAAGCTGTCGCTGCCGAGCCCGACCGATGCCAAGGCAAGGGACACTTTGCTAGAAATTGTCCTACCCCAGTTCTGAATTACTGTGATAAGGATCGTGATGTGGCCGATCAATCAAAGACAGAGGATGGTATTGAGCATGAAGACCTTTTGGTTTATGGATACATGAGTGAGGAACTGTATCTTGTAATTTTGAGGCTAAAGTACACCCTTAAGCCCACTAACTTTAATGAAAACATCACAAGGTGCTTAATTGAATGGAATCTTTTAAGGCTTAGAAAAAGGTAGTAAATACTTGCTTACTTTAACGAGTAAGGGAAGCCTCACTGGATTGAACGACGTCGAGTAAGTTTAGGGAGGAACGTGGTACAGAGCCCTCCCCGTCGATTGAGGAGGTTTACCTACTCGTAATGGACCAAGCAAGGTAGTGCTTCACTTGCTGACTTGAAAGGTTGGGACCAATAATCGGACAAACACGGCTTTTGTTTATCGAAAACCCGGCATTTGGCCAGTGTCAGTCTCGTCTCGTTAAGTGTCGTAATCGTGGTTTTGAGTTGTCTTACTGGATTGAACCACGTCTAGTCTTTGGGGGCGGACCAGGGCACCCCTTTCCCTTAACAGGAAAGCATAGCCCACCGGCGATTGAGGTAGACTAACGAGAGAGTTCACGGTTAACGAGTGAACGGCATACTTTGTAGCTAACGAAAGAGTTCAGCGAAGTGAACGGCATGGTCAGTTGAGAGACTGATGTTGTTCTCAGTTACGAGAAGTGAGTTGTTCAACCTTTACTTGAAGACTGATTTAAGCAGAGGACGAGGTAGTTTTCTTGCTCAAGTCAACTACCTTTCTGTGCAAGTTACCAGCGGAAGAGAGGGTGACAGTACATACAACAGTCTTCCAATTCTTACAGCAGCTGTTTCTTATCTTATAGCCCGGCGCATCGGGGATGCGATTTGGGATGGGAGTCCAAACCGATTCATGTGCTCAAGCATTGGGAGAACTTCGTGATCTTGAGCCTCTATTGGACCTTCATTTCCGTTGTCGTTCTCTGAAGGATGGTATCGCATTTTCCGGAGGCGCCCGGAGGAAGCGGGGCGAGACTCATCTGATCAAGGTGATCGCCCAAGCTTCTTACAGAGTCGATGTCGGATTGTTGCTTCCCTTCTTCCTCTTTCACCGGTGTTTCAAGCTCGGAGGTGGGGCCAACATCATGCCTGGTCTCATCCACCACTGGATCGGATTCTGGTCTTGTTTCGTCCTCAGCCACATCTGCAGCTCGTTCAGACCCTGGCTGCTCTTGGCCTTCCCGATCCGAACTAGAATGTCGATGCCGTCTCTTCCACTTTTTGATTTACCTGCGGACTCCGGAACACATTCGGTAGGCTGTGTCCCTTCGACACTCTGTTCAGCAGCCTTTTCTGGATCACCAGCTGACTCAGAACCAACATCAGTAATTTGTTCGGCAGGAGGCTTTGATTAGCTCTTAGCGCTTCCCGCAGGAACGAGCGGATAGCGAAATGTTGGCTCTGCGATCGACATGTGGACTTACGGTATTTACTACCTTCCAGTGTCTTTTTTCTGTGCTTGAAGGGCACAGGGGCAGACCCCAACCTCTTGATTTCGGTCATGTGCCTTGGTCCCTCCCTAGGATGTTGGGAGGAAGAGGTTGGCTTTGCCAACGCAGTCCGCGCGGTACGAAAGATTGGTCCGCTCCGCAAAGCTGTTCGGTTCGCTCCCCAGGCGCCTTCTAGCCCTCTTTGCCTCCTTTCTCTTGCTTGATTGAATAGTTCAATGCCCGAGCTCCCGCTTTGCTTGCGTTCTTCACTGGCGCTCGCCAGATGTATCACTCATCCCGCTCCTAAGGTAAGGAGTCTTCTGTTTGTTATAATTATTACGGGAATGAATCGCATATGTTGGTTTAGAATTGCTCGGGAATTCTTTGATAGTGACTTTTGCCAGGTTCTAGGAGGGCTACTCTACTCCTCTTTTTTGTCGATCGAGCCGCTTTCCCTCATTCTACTCGTCCAGCCCTCTTCACGAACTTGTACAATCAATGCCACAGAGATAGCCAACTCTATTATCAAAGAAATAAGGAAACGGGCGACGATTTGGCACCAGATATCCGGAGGTGTGGAAAGAGCTGCTGTGATAAGCGGAAAAACCATCAAAAAACGACGATTGCTCGTGGAGGTTTCCACGGAAAGACCCCTTGGTTCTGGCAAACGGATCACAATTACAGGTACCTGGGAGCATACCGATGGAATGAACGAAATACGAACAGTTAACATAATATGGTCATAGATCTTAGGTTGTAACTTGATCATGAGCGAATTTGTTGATGTTGCACCCACGAAGTATGGAAAGTGCCAAACATTGGGAACTACCCGGGGAGGAGTTAGGAACAGGAACAAGGAGAAGCGAGAACCACTTAAATGGAGGAATCGATTGTATTTCGTCCTTTGTTCCACATAGCAACTGGGGATCGAAAAGCACCAAATTTGATGACTTATTAAGGGAAAGACGAAGTAAGAGCATGCTATTGGAGACGTTGCAACATATGTCGGGGAGGCCTCCGTTGATTGTGTACGAACAAAATACGAGTCCAAAGGTAGGGTAAGAAAGGGTTTAGCTAATAGAGAAATTGACTCTTCCGGGAACCAGCAACGCGTAAACCATGTAAAACCAAGACCGATCAATATCCGAACAGAACGGATTCGAACTTCTCCTAGAATAGTTTCCGGTGCGAAATGAAATTCAATGAGTAATTCAAAGGTAGTTGACTTGAGCAAGAAAACGGATTATATGCAATTGAAATATAGCACGCGTTATGAAAACCAATTGAGCGTGCTATATTCAGTCTAGCTCATCCCTTGCTTGTTGACTCGTAAAAGTCAGCGAGTATGAACTACCTTTGAAGCAAGGGGGAAAAAGTCAACCGTCTCTCTACTTCGAGAGTTCAAACAGTGGTCTTATCTTCTGAATCAAAGAACACGGGTCAAAGACTGGTTGATTGATTCATGAACAAGATCTAATGAATGCTTGAATCAAAGCAGAGGGCGTTTAGGTCTCAGTTCATGTGGGAGTGCTCTCTGAACTCACTCACTTTCAGCCTAGTCATACGGAGTTCTTAGGGTATAGGAGGAATGATGAAATGATTATTGCCGTTATCTAGTAAGAGTCCCAATCCGTATTGTATTCTATCACATAAGTAGCTCCGGAAAGGGGACGACTTCTTTTCAATAATCAATAATAAGTAGAAAGAACAACTCTATAGAAGGAGAGTCGGAACATCTTAGTCACTGACTGGTCAACCTTCGGCGGCAGGATCGTTTCCACTTTGTTCAGCATATACTTACTACAGTCAAAGCCAGATCTCGAGAAAGAAGCACATCACAGGTAATGAAAGGCAAGCGCTTGTGCTCAATAGAATCTCTCTCGTTCGTCTCTCAATCAATTAGGTATTCGATAAAGAAGAAAGAAGAGTTTAAGGCGAGAGGGCAGGCAAGAAGACATTCCGCTCAGGGGCATAAAGCACGAAGTAATGAATAGTGAATGTGAAAAAAAAAGGTTTCAAGATTTCATTCCCATTAGTCTTATAGTGAAGTCAAAGCTAAGTTCAATACAGGCTATCAGTGATCAACCACATAGTCAAAGATCTCCTATTGATTAGTCAGCCGAGAAAGCAAGTGTGCTCTTCTATGATTGCTGCAACAGCAGCATGGAACCGGCAGAGATCAGCCCGAAGAATGAGTCCAACTGATGGTCAATTCAACCCTATCAGCAAGAACTGGTGGGGTGCTGATAGGGGAAGTTCAGTCTGCTTCTGCTCCGTTTACTATGACCTCCGTTCTTCATGTTTGGCTATTGCTTGTTGACCTTTCTAGTCTAGCCCTTCTATCATACTTCCTGAGAATGAGGCTTATTGTCTCGTTAGAGTGCCGGTGAAAGTCTAAGTAAATCAAAGCCGCTAGTTTGCCAAACAGAGGGTTGGTTCTCTCTTTCAGGGATTGATTGTTTTCGTACATGTCAAGCTTCAGCCGTTGAGTGGAGGCTCCATACTGAAGTTCGATCAGAGCCACCTCAGTGGTTATATCAGCCAGTTCTTTCTGTTGAGAAGGCCGTCTTCACTTTGTTTAATTCATTCTCCAAAGCGCTGCTTTATCCGTTCAAGCTGAGTGACCGACGTAGACAACTTAGCCCTTTTGCCTTCTTTCTCGGCGAGTTCGGGCCCAACTTCTTCGATGGCTCTTTCAGCAGCTCTTCAAAGTCCTCTGGCAGTTGCATCAAGACGGCCCTGGCCCTCAAGTGGTCTGCACTGAAACCAGCCTCAGTCAGTGCTGTCACCGCCCCTACGCATTCATTCTATGTCTGGTTTTCCACTGAGCAAGGCAAGATCTACGAAGGTATGAGAATCGCTGACTCATACCTAGAGGGAAGGCAAGGTCCAACAAGAAGAATAGATAGCTTCCGGGAAAGCGCAAGAGGAGAGACGAAAGCTTGCTCAACCGTGAAAGGAGAGATCTCTTTGACCATTCCCAAAAGAAATACCAATCTATCATCCAATTGGCTCAATAAAATAGACATAGTCTGGTTCACCAAAGAGCCTTTATCTTACGTCACTGCCTCGTCAACTTGACTTCCATCTCCTTACATCGGTACTTGTTTTCTGGTCCAGGAAAAGCAGACAGGGTAGTTCAACCAGAGCAGTAACTGGAAAAAAGCGTAGAATAGCCGGAGCAGGAAGCGGTGAGGACTTTGTTGAGAAT
This sequence comes from Agapanthus africanus, assembly GCA_030015575.1. Lineage (NCBI taxonomy): Eukaryota > Viridiplantae > Streptophyta > Magnoliopsida > Asparagales > Amaryllidaceae > Agapanthus > Agapanthus africanus. Next base: position 547,308,607 of record JASDDO010000001.1, read on the forward strand.
AGTGAGTGCCATCTGGCTTTGGTTCTTGCAAGTTTCTTGCTTGCATGGGGAGTGAATATATTTTAAGGTACATATCTAAGGTAGTTGACTTTCGCAAGAAAACGGATGTAGCAAGAAAACGGATGCGCTACCGCGCAACGGCTTTCGCGCTAGGCGCTCACTCCGTTGCTTGGTCTACCGCACCATTCAAACCAATATCGCGCTAGCGCTCACTCCGTTGTTTGGTCGTGCCGGGTAAGGATGAAGTTGCTGCCTCTAGTTTGCTTGATTGCTGGTTTGATGGATCATCCTCTCCAGTTAGTGCTGTACTACCTCTCCATGTCTCTGAATGCCGGCGATGATAGGTGGATTTGGTATTTGGTGTGTTGGTGCTTCTGCTGCTGGTTCCATTTCTGCTGTTGCTACATGCGAGTGCTGCTGCTTGATGCTACTACCACTGATGCAACACTCTATAGAGAATTTGAAGCTACTGGGCTGATTCTTCTACCCCCCTTCTTCTCTATGATGTGTATTGTCATAAACTAGCCTCGGCTGGACCCCCTGCTAATCCATATCTGCGTCAGAGATCATCAAAGTTTTCGCACTCCAGGTGTTCGACAATATTTCCAACTGATGCTTCTATTAGTCGAGGGTGCTGATGCTACTGTTGGAGCGCGCTACTGGTTGCCTCTCCTACATCCACTTTATCTTGTTTTGTTGATGCGAAAGAGACCCTTGTTGACAAAGTAGACCCCCTACAAAGAAAAAGGGTGTTTCAGGACCTGAGAACGGGGAAGAAGATTGGTGAGGGTAGAGAGAGGGGCTATACTACTTGGCCATGGCAGCTTCGTCTTCTTTTTCATCTTCATCTTTCTCTGCTGCAAGTGAGTCGTCAAATAAAAAGGTGGACAACATTTCATGGTAGGCATGGCATAGAAGATTGGGACATCCACATGATCAGAGACTAGAGCAGATGGCGCTTCTTGGATTGTCTCCTCATTGATTTCCTCCTGAATGATAAACATCTTTAACACGCACTACGTGTCAACTGTCAAAGCACTTCAATCCTCCCTTTTTCTAATAGTTATAGAAAGCCATGCTTAGATCCCTTTTCCCCCTTTTTTTCTATGGGCTATGGGGACCGGCTCCTGTCTCTTCTGACTCTGGAGTTCTTTCTCGGCTTCATAGATGATCACGCTAGAATTAGACGGCTCTATATGATGAAATGCAAAAGTGAAGTTAGTGCAATGTTTCAAGCCTTTTATCGCATGGTTCTTACCCCCTTTGACTCTTCATTCTCAGATAGGGAAATCTATGAGACCGCCCCTGTCAAATAAAGTGAAATGGAGGAGAGTTCATATCTAATGCTTTGTGGAAGTACTTCATAGACCATGGAATTTTTTGATTCATCAATCAGACCTCATGTGCAAATACTCCTCCACACTACTGAGTTGTAGAATGGAAAAATCGCCATCTCCTGGAAGTTGCTCGAGGACTTCTACTGGGAATGAAAGTTCCCTATTAGGATCCCTAGTAAAGTCAAGTCTGATGCTTGAATTTCATGATGGCTGCTTATCTGAGTAAGAAGACGATGGCTCCTATTATTGGTGAGCGATCTCCTCTACACGGGGCGTTTTACTCTCTTTCAAAGAGTAGACTATTCAAACCTCAGAGTATTCGGATGCACGTGCTTTGTTCAAATTCCATCCCCTGCACAAGACAAACTGAGCCCTACATCTCACCCCTTTTTTTTTAGTGAGGTTGGGGTACCCCTCGTCTCAAAAGGGCTACAAGTGTTAATGATCCTTCTACACGATGATTCCACCTTTCTCGACATGTCACATTTTTCGAACATGTGCCTTACTACGGAGCTCGGGGCTTTTAGATTCCCTGTGATGGTAGGCCATATTATGTTCCCTTGTCTCCCCTTAGGGGGAGAACTATGGAGGAGTTTATGTGAGACAGCATCAGAATTCTCCGATTTCATAGAGTCAGCAAGATCCGGGTGACCAGAGTGATCAGCAGCTTGATCAGCTTAAGGGGGAGTTTCGCAGGTTTGTGAAGACATATTCTTGTCAGTCAGTTTTCAGAGCTGAGCCAACTGATTCAGTGGTCTCCCTCTCTCTCTCTACTTCGAACCAAGACTCTTCTTCAGACTTAGGTTCTCTAGCTTCCATTCTCGAGGTACGTAGATCCACCCTCGTTTTCCTATTCAGGGGTTTGTATAAACTAAGTCTCTGTCTACTTCCCACGAGTCTTTTTTGTTTGCAATTTCATCCATATTTTTGAACCGCAAGCGCCTTTGCAGAGGCCGCATCTCAACCCTGCTGGCAGCTCTATGCAGAAAGAGATAGTAGCACTAGAATGGTTTGTTACTTGGGATTGACTCTCTCTTCCTCTAGGGAAATCAATAGTTGGCTACAAGTGGGTCTATAAAGTCAACAAAAAGCTGATGGAGCAGTTGAGAGGTTGAAGGCTAGATTGGTGGCCAAAGGATACACACAAGAGTATGGAGTAGAACCCCAATAGCTCAATCGAAATAGAACGGATAGAACTTCTAGATTAATACAATGAAGACGAGGCCTTCGAATTATGCGAATAGCAGCTCTGCCCCATTCCCCGTTGAGCCCCTTGTTAATAATGTCTTTCATTAGTTCCAATAGAAATCGACGGTCCTCCGAGTTACCGTGGAGTTGAACCGCCAGCTCATGCCAAGTATGGCCACGAGGTATTGTTTCCCCCCAAGCAGTGAAAGTCAATTCAACGACTTGTTCTATTTGCTCCCAGAGCGTCTCAGGCTGCATTAAGCTCAGCTCATGCTCTGCCTCCTCATACGTCATAGGCGGGTTTTCGTCCATGTGACGCTTTAAGGAAAAAAAAAGAAGCATGCACCAGCCCAGAGAATTTCATAAAGTACATAAATCAAAGCAAAGAAAGAAGGGTGTTTACATCACAGTCAAAGATAGAAGGAAGTTGGTTGAAATCAACGAAAGAAAGCACTTTTTTTATAATCCAAGGTAGTTCATACTTGCTTACTCTAACGGGTATGGGAGCATGCCGGAATCTATTTTTCTCCTTGCTCATAAAGCCAATCCCCAAGGCTCGGGTTTTTACTTCTTAATAGAAACTGTGAACACGCGGTAACGGTAACACCAATAGTAGGGCGCCTGCTTTAAGGCGCAAAGACATGGGAAATCTCAAGTTAGGAGAGCTGGGGTTGGTCGAAGACAGAGTTCAGCGTAAGCTTTATTTAATAGTTCGGCAATAGACTACCTACGCAATTTCTAGTTCAGAAAAAGAAGGAAAAAGACCGAGACACCGCCCCTACGCATTCATTCTATGTCTGGGCACTGAAAGGGGGTGACTGCCATGATCTTCCGAGTATAGCGCATGTCCAGAATTTTCGCTTATTGAACTGCAAATCTTTCTTATCCACCGAATCTCTCCTTCTTTCTGCTTCCCACTAGCCCAATCAATCTTTCTTTCCATCCTCCTACCCTTTTTCTAGATTAAAGCTGGTTATCCATCAACTGAAAAAGCGCAACTACTATTGCTATTGGTATCATCTTCTTACTCCCTAAGGTCCCTTGTCGACTAGCCTAAGCTACTACTGGATTCCTGTTTATATGATATACCCATTGTCCATTTTCACTTTTCACTATGAAATGTAACTGCAAAAAAGTAGTCGAATTTCACGGAGAGAACAACTAACCCCGGTTCAGTCCCTAAATCTTCTTTTATGAAGAAAGATCTTTCAACGCCAATTGTCCTTCCTATCTAATAGATCGCTTCAATGGAATGCTTGAATAGCTATCCACTCCATTTCTATTCATGGCTGGTCGGCTTGTGATCTCTCGAACCTTTGATGGACGTACCCATCAGCACCACTATTTCTGACAATCGTGGGAACTGGAACTAGGCCTGGACTATTTCTTTCTCCAACTGAAACTTGAAATGGGACTCGATTTATATCTGCATCCGCGGGTATGGCATCTACAACCCGCTTTCTTGCTTGAGAAGTTAGCCCGATGAATGTATTGGGAATCACTTTCACATTTTCTCTGATGAGTGACCTATGCTTCCGGGACCGAGATCCAGCCACTCCCGCGGAACTAGTACCACCAATAGATAGCATCTTTGCCCGGCCCTTCTTGGGCAAGCCTTACAGTCTCTTATTGTACGGAATGAAATAAGACAAACTATACCATATTCCTTTTGTCTTCCAAATCTTCCTAACCGGGCCCCAGGGGGGTTCAAAGTAGGGGCTCCGTATCAATCGACTCCAACTCAATGTCGAATTGAGAAAGAAATGGAAGGGAAGGTCCAGTCCGGACCGATCCATAGTTGCTCGGCAGAATATATTTCTTTTTCCGGTTGCCGGGGGTTCCCAGTCACCCGGAGTCTCAGTCACTCGGACCGGATTTCTTTGTTCTGTTAGGTTCTTAGTAGCAGTCGGCGACCTTTTCTTCTTTTACTTCACATAGCTTTTCGTCTCCTTGATAGCTGGAAGTTCTCCAAAAGTATGAAAAGCTGGAGGACTTTGTACCATCCATTCAAGTGTGGTTGAATTCTGTTCAACAGCCCAAGGACTTGGAGCACATTTTTTGTTGTTTCCACTGCTTAAAGTGATTGTGACGACCACGAAGAAACAATGAATCCCAACTACGGATATATAAGAGCCGAAACTGCTCAGAGCATTCCATCCGGCGTAAGCATCTGGATAATCTGGAATGCGACGTGGCATACCCGAAAGCCCTAAGAAATGCATGGGAAAGAAGGTAAGATTAACCCCGAAAGAAGTGATCCAAAAATGGATTTGACCTAAAGTTTCCGGGTATGTCCGACCAAAGATTTTACCCACCCAATAGTAAAATCCTGCAAATAAAGCAAAAACGGCTCCCATAGAAAGTACATAATGGAAATGTGCAACCACATAATAAGTATCATGTAGAGCAATGTCTAGCCCAGAATTAGCTAGAACTATTCCAGTGAGCCCTCCTATGGTGAACAAAAAGATGAACCCTACAGCAAATAACATGGGTGTTTTGTATTGTATCGAACCTCCCCACATGGTAGCGATCCAACTAAAGATTTTGATTCCAGTGGGGACAGCTATGATCATGGTAGCTGCGGTGAAGTAAGCACGCGTATCAACGTCTAAGCCCACAGTAAACATATGATGAGCCCAAACAAGAAATCCAAGAACACCTATACTGATCATGGCATAAACCATGCCTAGATACCCGAAGACCGGTTTTCCCGAAAAGGTCGATACGATATGACTAATAATACCGAATCCAGGCAGAATGAGAATATACACCTCTGGATGACCGAAGAACCGAAAGAGATGCTGGTATAATATGGGGTCTCCCCCTCCTGCAGGATCAAAGAAGGTTGTATTAAAGTTTCGATCGGTTAATAACATAGTAATTGCCCCTGCCAGTACCGGAAGTGATAATAAAAGTAGGAATGCTGTCACTAGAACGGACCACACAAAAAGTGGTAATCTATGCATAGTCATTCCAGGTCCACGCATGTTGAAGATAGTTGTTATAAAATTGATAGAACCTAAAATTGATGAAACACCTGATAGATGAGGACTAAAAATTGCTGAATCAACTGCTCCTCCAGAATGGCTGGTAATACCACTTAAAGGCGGATAGACCGTCCACCCAGTGCCGCTACCCACTTCTACTAAGGCTGAGCTTAATAGGAGCAAGAGACTTGGTGGCAACAACCAGAATGATATATTATTTAATCGTGGAAATGCCATGTCAGGTGCACCTATCAGAATCGGAACAAACCAATTACCAGATCCACCTATCATCACCGGCATAACCATAAAAAAGATCATTAAAAAAGCGTGAGCTGTTATTAACACATTATAAAGTTGATGATTCCCACCAAGAATTTGATCGCCGGGTCGGGCTAATTCCATACGAATCAGTACGGAGAAGCATGTGCCCATCACTCCAGCAATGGCACCGAAGATGAAATATAGAGTACCGATATCCTTGTGGTTAGTAGAGAACAGCCATCGAACCAGATTTGTCATGAATGAATGAACTTGACATTTCTTCCTTATCAGATAGAGTAGCGCGTAGCCTTAAAAGGGAGGGCTGCGAAATAGAGAAAGCGAGCACGCTCTCTCTTATATTAAGATATTTCGAATGCCTAAGCTAGAAGTAAATAATGTCTAGAGGCAATGAATATTGGAAGGAGTAATGGGCTTTCTTTTTCACCTGGAATTGAACTGTAAGAGAACCAATCCATTGTCTTCGAATAGTCAAGGTATGCCTTTCCAAAGCCAGTTAAGAGATCAGCCTTCGTGGACAATAGGCCTCGAGCTGGTAGTAGCGGCAAGGGAGGAGTGAATACCTGATCTACGACCACCTTTGTTTATGGCTTACCTTCGTACCCAAGGGAGGTTTTACCCACCAAGTCCAGCTTTCTTGTGAAAGTGGTATATCGGTTTGAGGAACCAAGGCCCAAACTCCTGGCGGCAAGAAAACGGGGAGCCTTTTCGTTAGGTTAGCGCTTAGACTTTATAGCTTGACTTTGATTTTCTTATAAGAACCAACGGACTTGCTTGGCAGCTAACTCAGTCTTCTGCTGGTATGGTACTATGAATACAAGGCTTTGGCTGGAAATCCAGGGGAAAAGGCACAGCACGAAAAAAGAAGTAAAGAAGCAACGGAAGAAGTTTGCGAATAAAATAAGTAAGATGGAGGCTTTGACGCGTTGGCTAAAGAACAAGAAAAAGAAGCAAGGCCTGCCCTTACTAATGTTTTATTTGCCTTAAACATAGTGCTTAATCAATCTCTACTCTATACAACCCTAGTAGGTAGGGATGGTGGTGCAGATGTCGTAACGGAAATAGCGGTCATGTACCTACCATCAATCTTGCTAGTAGCGCCCTTCTTTCTAGTCAGTAGCGATTCCTCTTGTTTCAACTTCGTCCAATGGTCTAAGGTAGCCCCTCTTTGGCTTGACCAACCCCCATGGAACCTCCCCAACTTCTTCAGAACGAAAAAGAGATCACTAACTTGAGGATCGGAACTCAAGTCGACGAACTGCGAAAGAAAGAAGAGGTGATTAATAAAATAGCTGCTAGTCAGATTGGGCAGGTTCGTCTCGTGGAAAAAGGCGATGTAATCCCTTGGGGAGCATCGCCTGGGATTCCTGTCTCATCCAATTTCCGATCACCTCGGGCATAGACATCACCATTTTCGATCACTACTTGAATCGTAATATGATATGTCCATAGGCTTTTCATGATAGCAGAATATTTATTTATCCTAAAGTGGGACAACTATGGCCATAGGCTTATCATCGTAATATGATAGGATAGGTCTGCCAGCTAGCTAGCTTACTAAGCCTCCCCTCGAAGCTTCAAAGTCAACTGATGTTGTTGCACCAGCTTCAGATGTCGAGTCGAGAGAAGCCTTCCCTACTGTATTGGAACTTTATTTAGATTTAGCAGGCCTAGCCGATGGAGTGGATGTAGCAGGCCACCCAAAGACAGCTTCTGCTGGTTAACCAGCATCTCCTTGCCTGTCTGAACCATTGCCGCAAACCGCGAATGTTAAGACACCAAAATCTGCGTATATAACCAAACTATTTAATTAAGATGATGGATATTGAGCGAGGATAGGGAGCCAAAGCCAAGCCAAGGTGTTCAACCGGAAGCGAATCCTCCGAGGCAAAAGGAAACTCGGAAACAGCTGTTTCATGCCCGAACTATGTTGATGCTTCTTCTACTACTGAGAAGGGAGTTGAAACTCCAGATTCTGACTCGGTCTTACTATACGACATAAGAGGCTGGCTAACCTACTTCTTTAAGAGCTAAAGACTGTCCCGAAACTTTAGCCGCGAGCTTCCTTACATCAGGGATCTCCGAAGCCGTACCATTGTCCCCATCTACCACTACAGGTGAACCTCCATAGGAGTCACCAGTTCTTACCTCTGAATCCGAGCCTAGGCGTTCTATTCTTGCTTTCCCATAAATGGAGTATTAAAGAAGAAATCCATCTCTTTCAGGTCAGGAGTCAGATTCCCGCGAAACCGTAGCCTTTGTAGTTGACTTTCGGTCTTCTTACTTCTATGCGATAAAGACAGTAGTCTCAGTAGTAACTGGCGAAACAGCATCCATGGCAGTAGCAGTATCAGTCGCAGTAGCAGGAGCAGCGGAAAGAGCATCACCTGGGGCTTGCTATTCTCAATCGGCAAAGTCGTCGGTTTACGTCCTTGGACTTCTAAAAGAGATCCGCTTCGCTCTAAGCATAGCCGTGACCTTCGATTGATTCATCCTCTTCTTAGCGTGGTGAGGAAGAAGTGGCCATAGTCTCCCCATTACGGGTAGAGTAGTGATCCCATCCCGACAAGAGAGCAGATGCAGTTGAAGCAAAGGTCAGAGAGGAAGGAAGCAGGCGAGCGAGAAAGGAAACGAAGGAAGTAACAACTAGACGTCACGTTCGTTCGTCCTCACTTCACTCACTAACAACAGGATTTCTTTAATCACAGATAAGAGGGACATCTTTACACTCAATCGGCGAGGCCTCACTTCACTCATCAACTCAAACTAGCCTCGTCGAAATCTCGTAGATTGATGATCGGAATCGCTGATAGGCAATTCAGAGAAAGACTACTTCCTGGCGCGCATCTTCGACGTTCGACGATACAAGATTGATAAGCCGACAGAGCCAATGAGCCCGCAAGCATGGGACCGAAACGGGCCCGCGGGCCGGTTATCTCGATCGGTGTACGATCCGAAAAAGCACTTTCAGATAGCATGTATCACTCAGACTCAGATCCTAACAGGGGAAGAGCTCGAGTGAAGAGCGCAGAGAGAGACCACTGCTAATACTAATTGCGTAGGTAGAGATAGAAAGAGATAGCTCACATGTCATAAATCTTTTTTAGTAGGCCCGGTTCACCAGGTTCTACCACTGCAAGGCCCAGTTCGAAAGGTGAGTGGTCTTTTTCTTTCTTTTATAATCTTTTCTCAATCAATCATGCCTCAACTAGAGAAATTCACTTATTTTACACAATTCTTTTGGTTATGCCTGATCCTCTTTACTTTTTATGTAGCTATATGCAATGATGGGGATGGAGTACTTGGGATCAGCAGAATTCTCAAACTACGAAACCAACTTCTTTCGCACCGGGAGAACAAGATTCGGAGTAAAGACCCTCAGACTTTGGAAGAGATCTCGAAAAAAAGTTTTCACACAGGTCTCTCCTATATGCACTCTAGTTTATTCGAAGTCTCCCAATGGTGTAAGACCGTCGACTTCTTGGGAAAAAGGGGGAAAATCACTTTGATCTCCTCTTTCGGAGAAATCAGTGGCTCACGAGGAATAGAGAGAAAGATTCTCTCTTTGATCGCAAAGTCATCATATCAAACTTCTTCCAGTCGGAAGACCTGTGGGACTGAAATCATGCTCATCCATCTTCTACACGGCCAAGGAAGCATCTAAACAAGTCAAGTGTACTCTTTTCTTTTCGTCGGTAGAAGAATTCCGTCGGTTGAGGAGGCTCTGTTCCAGCCATGGAGCAGAGGAAGGGGAGAGGCGAGGCGGGGCCCCCTTCACTTTTCCTACATTCATTTCGAAAGTACGGGCCAAGTACAGCAATACAATAAATAGCTCTTACAACAAGCAATTGTGCCCAAAAAGCTTGACTTCCACGGGACATTTCCAAGAACAGTATGAGAAGCAAGCACGGTGAAAGTCTATCAACCTTATAGAATAGGAAAGAAACTTAATATTCGAATAAGAAACTGGGGAACCCTCCTTCTCTATCCTACAGATCTGAAGCTCGCAACGTATCAATGGGTTGAAAAAAGGGTCAGACGGGCCAGTTGATCCTGAGTTGGCGCCTTTCTTGGATGCAATCTCAATAGAGAGTCTTTCAATCCGCCGGAAGCTGTCAACAATGGGATGCGGGAGCTCCTTCCATTAGGGAAGGAACCCACTCAGCAGGGGAAGGGTGAGGCATACAAGTGGTTGCTTGCTCGGATTGTTTCACCCGCTGACTTACTTTCTTTCCATAGGAGATCCGGTTGCTTCCCAATACGAGTGGCGAATGCGTGCACCTCTTTGAAAGCGGCCCCAAGGACAAATTTTTCATGAGTGGGATTGAGCTGACTCCGCCTTTTCTTCAGTGGATGAATCGATTTATGAATAAGCATTCGCCATGTCAAGTCAGCTAGTCATTCAACTAATCTTGTCCGCTTTGATCACTGGATTAGAGTATGCCCTTCCACTTCCGGTAGTCAGAAAGGTAGCCGATAGCCGGAACAGCTGGAACTATAGCTTGCACTCGAGCTGGCGTATAGTATATATTCTTCGGTCTATGGTCCTCTTTAAGCTTAGTCCTTTTTTGGTTATGTCGGCTAGCCGCCTGTCAGATATTCAACTACTCACTTGTCTTCGGCCCTTTTTTTCAAAGTAAGAAGCCGATGTTTTCAGGAGTCATCAAATCGTTGGTCACACAACTAAAGAATATGACGTCCTGAAGGATTTGATACAAGACATGGTTCAGTCAGGAGCCCCTTTTCTAGAGAAAGAGGAAAGGAAGGTTACCACCAATAGAATATGGTCTCCATTCAGTTCTGGCAGTTTCAACCCTGCACGATCCCAGTCACTCAAGAAGAACCACATGACGTGGAGTTCCGTATTGAGCGAGGCTTTGTCGTTCTCTGGATCAGTAGTCCGCCAGTCCAGATCAGCCTCAGTCAGTGTATAGTAAGTACTAGTAGTTCTAGCACACTAAATCAGAGTATACAGAGGAGCTCACCAAATCTGTAGAGTTGAGGCCCTCCGACGGGAAATACATCGTTACTGACAATGCCGTGGTAATACCTAAAGCAAAAAAGTACTGCGTCAACGTCATCGGAACGGGTGTCGCAAGACCCCTTGGAGCTTTCAAAACGAGGAAAGCCCCCCACAGAGTTAGTAAGCTATTCTCTTTCCTCGCTGGACTAGGCTTGTTAGCGCATATGTTTTCTCACTGGTGAGGCTTTCTTTTTTCCTTGCCAACTTGAAGCTTACAGGTAGTCCAGTCGGCTAAAGTATACTACTAGCCTATAAAGCAAACTAGTTTGCACCACCCTCGTTATCAACTGGAGCTAAAACAGTGATTGATGGTTCAAAGATTATACGCTCTAAACTTTCTTACTAACTTTCCTCTTCCCCTCTTTGAGTCTTTGGTGGTGCGATCGGCTTTTCACTTCCGTGTGAGAGAAATTCACTCTATTGCGGAAGCGGAAGATTCACCCGAAGAAGAAGCTGGATAAGACTCTCTTTAGCAGTTTAGTTCCCAGGCTAGTAAGCAAGTATCGGGGCTAAGAGAGAGATTGTTTAAGACCTCGTTTAGAGGGTTGACTTTCGATCCCGATGAAGCTCTTATCTGCTTCCAATAAGACTGCTTTATAGCATGCCCGGTGGGACAAGCTTCTCCTCCCATCTCTAAGACTAATAATCAACTTGAATCCATTCGAACTACATTTTCGTTATTGAGGAGGGTCTTTGTTTTGCTTGCAGGAAAACTTGCAATGGCAATCCTTGGAGCTTCAACTACTTTGCTCAAAGCCACTGGGTTCCTTGTCACACCCATCCAATTCGGGACCGCGCCGACGATCTTCATGGCCACCCCGTATGTACAATTCGGGGAAGTCCTTGTTGATTCAAGGCCCGTCTCTCAGCGGTCAATCCTCTTTGCTGCTCCGGCCGCAACATCCGTGCCTACTCCGGTTCTGAAGACTACTCAGCGCACCATCAACAGCAAGAAGGCTACTCCCATCAAGCCTATCCATAAGCCTGTTCCTAAGAAATAGGCGCTCCTAATACTAATAAAAACCCATCTCCACTGGATCTATTCTTGCTCAAGAAGGGTGGACCGTCGGTCACTCCTCGTAGGGGTTGGAAGTCAACCACCCCTCTAAGGAGAAGCGTCAGACGGAATAACTTTGCGCTCTTTGGGCTTGAGTTGTTGACGGATAAAGAAGAATAGATCCCCTTTGAGATAAGGCTCCGCAAGACCTCTGCACAACCAAAACTCCAAAGGCATTCCGCCCTTCCCAGGCTTCTCGGACATAACACGGATACGATCCCATCGACGAGATATCGACCGATGGAGCCTTTCACCCGCCCCCTAAGCGGGCAAGAGTTGAAAATCTCTTGACTCCATACTTATTACAGAAGGCAACGAGTCAAAAGGGTAAACGAGTGAGTAGGGCAAGGCGAAGGGACACAGGAGAAAAATCCTTAGTGCCCCTTGCTACCCTAAATCTCTTAGCAAACTCTAAGGACCCAGTCTTAGAAATCCTTGATTTCATTGGAGAAAGATGATTGACTCCTAACTGATCAAGTATCCGACGATACTCCGACGCGACTAACGAGTCAGTGATAACGATATCGTAACCAAGAATCGCATAGCCACGGAATGGTTGTCCCGCCTTGGGATAAGACAACCTTTCGGCAAGCCATACTAAAAAAAAGTGATGGCACAAGGAAAAGAGAGGCCAGGAGGCTAGATAGCCTAACGGTTGTCCAGCTTTAAAACTAATAGGTTCGAACTCACGTTTAGTGAGAGGAGGACCAACATAGAACTCGTTGGAACCCAAACAAACCTCAACTAAAGTTTTCCCACGTAGGTTACCGAGCAGGAGCTGAGCCATGGTATTAAGAAGTGGCAAAGGCCACCTATCGGTCGCTGACTTTAAATCAAAACAGTAAGTCACATTAGACCCAACTAAGTAGTCTAGCGGACGACACTGATCGAACGTACCGTCCATAGGTATCCGGCGAAGTATCGTCATAAACCACCGGTGATACGGAGCCAACAACCTTTGTTTGATGTAATTACCAATAGCGAACACTCTTCTCTTCCCAGCACCCTCCAGCGTTGCGGCTAATCGGCCTGTCTTTACTGGGGCATCCGCTGCGGAAAGATCACAATAGTAATTCTTCGTACGAGCCTCAGCAACCTTAGATAACTCATCATTAGAGGGATCGAGAGCGTAAATAGTGCGCTCCGGCCATAATGCGAGGCTGGGCTTATATTGAAAGAGTTCCTTTGCATACTTTTCAATATAAGTCTGAATGACAAGAAAGGCTCCTAACTCTTGTTTGAGAGCTCAGAAACCATACTTAACCACTTTCGTAGTCAAGGTTTTCCTGTCAACGACCTTTTGCGATACATTAGGAACGGCCTTCCAGGTTGGTTCCCAAACTAACCCCTGACTTATAGGGATAGTTGATACGAAAGGGATAAAAAAGTGAACGAGTTTCTGAAACTCTGACTTAAAGGTTTCAATAAGCCCGTCAGGGCGTATATCAGGTGCTAATGGCGAAACTATACTTGAAAAGGTACCCTTTTCAATCGGGGGGGCTAATTGAATTAGCTTAGCCAAGCTGAACCAAGAAAGAGACAGTTGTACCAATTGATCAGCCTTGTCATCCTTCCTATAAATCATACGTCTATGAAAGGAAGGAATGATCGTTCGATATCCCTGCCGCGTCAACGCAACTGGAACAGGAAGTAAGCCAGTTGTAGGGTCGCCTCCATAAGCTTTTTGGAGGCACGAACTACATTGCTTTAAGTAAAGAGCTACAAAAAGCAAACCTGGCCGTAGCCTTCGCTCCAAGACCGACAGCTTTCGCTGATGAAGCTCTTGTTATTGTCACAGTTCCGGTACCCATTGGCTCTCCTAGCGCAAAAGCCATTAAGACATAGCCTAACATAAAGGCTACACAGGCCTAGGGGAAGATTATAGAATGGACCTACGTCAGGGTGGCTTGTATGCTAATTCCTTTCTCTGACTAAGACTCATCCCTCTGAGTTGCTTCGCGGGTGTATCAACCTTGCACTGAACTTGACGACTGAGTCACTGTCGAGGCAATTATGTCCGTCAGTCTCCTACGGGCGTGTGAAGGATGAGTACCAGAGATGACTGACGTCTTTCAGCTAACAAAGAGGCATAGGAGGGGAAAAAATGGAGCATGCCCGGATCAAACCACTGTTTTAGAAATGAAGTTCGAGAAAGCAATAGCATATCGAACTGTGAAAAAGGCCCTCCGTGTCAGGGAAGTCGTTTTCTTCTCTCCGTTCTGCCAGATCAATCTCCATCGGCGTTGATATGCTCTCATCTCTGGCTTACTATGGACTTCCTTCAATTCTATTCCCCATTCCCTGACACATACCAGACAACCAAACAATAGAGTCTACAATAAAGTAAGTCAGTTCTGAATAAGGAAGGAAGCCAAGAATTCCATGGCTGGACCTGGTGAATTACTCGAGTGAACTCAACCAGATGTACAAGGTGTGCAGTCTACCGTTGAGAGTGCACTAAGAAAACTCATTGAGCTGGGCTGACCGGAAATCACTTGAAACCTACCTATTGTTTGTTCATTATTAAAGGCGGCGGTGCTTGCTTTTGTCGATCGATCAGGTCTCACTTTTTCTTCAGGTATCATCGTAGTCAGGATCGCGTTACGTTCCAGTAAGGTGGTACGCTTAGCAACCAGTGAGGAGCGGGAAGAGGTAAGGCTGTGAGGTAATAGCCAGAGCAGGACGTCGACTGAACTCTTTAACGGTTAGCTGTTTAAAAATAAAAACAGTATGTCCTCATTATAGAAGTACTTCTTTTCATTTCATTTGAATTGATTTCCGCAGTCGGTAATAGCAAGCAGGACTAAAGAAAGCAGTTGGATGCGGAGAACTGTCCTGTCAGTCGGCTGTCGGTAATAGTCAGAAGCGGTAAGAAGAAAAGAAGCTTTACACTGTTTACCGGGAGGACAAGCAAGAGCAGGAAGCGCCACTTAGAGACTTTGAATCTGAAGGAAGGCAATCGGGAAAGCCCTAATGATAAGAAGGTCTTTGTTTAAGTCACTTGACTTAGCTTAGAGAAAGAAAACCGTTAGTGAAGTGTCGGGAGATGCATACAGTTTCGGCACTCGAAGAAAAGCCACTTCTTTTCTTGTTCCGGGAAGTACTACTTGAAAGTAAAGTTCTTTGTTGCAAGCCGAGCAGAACAGAAGATAGAGGAAACCGGAACTTGAGCTAGTAGACAAAACAAACTACTTTCGTTAGCAAGCGGTACTTTGATGACCCACTTACCCGCCCTTTGTTGTGTAATCTACTCAGGCTTGATCAAGTAGTCTCTGCCCCTAATATCCAAGATGTTCCAGGTGGAGGATCACGAAACTCCGTTAAACACGGAGGTGACCAATTCCACCAACTTACCTATAAAAAAAGAGTAGGTCTTCAAAAGAAGACTAAAAGTCCGAAACTCTTGCGAATTCACGTCTCTGGCCTTCCAATGTACTTCTACAACGGGAGGTTGGAACAGTTCTTCAAGGGTGGTCATATCATCATTCCATGCGGTTGTATGATACCATAAGATATATTTTAACCAAACCTTACCATGGTCCTCTCTAGGAACTCTACCTACCTCTCCAAAAAAAAAGGTAAACTCATCGGGAATCTACTTAAGTTCCTTAAAATGTTGTTGAATATGTAACCTTATATAGGAGTACAACATCCCTCTCAAGTATGGACCCATCGGTCCTACTCATCCAAAACTATAAAGCAAAATTGCTACCTTTCACCGGCTTCTCAGCCATCTTTCTAACCCGTTCCCAATGTTTGAAACAGATATTCTGTAATGATGCTAACACTCGAGAACCACCCCCATGTAGTCTAACTAAAGTGGAAAATCTTTTCACTCCATACTTTTTTTTTACCAGTGGAGAGAAGCCCATACAAGTGACTTGTCATCATGCAACATTTCATAGAGACAGGAGAGAAATCTTATTGATATCTAGGCCCCGTTTGACACAGAATCGCTTTGCAAATTTGCAAACTGTATAGATATAATAGACTATTGGGTGGATATTGTCACCCCCAACTTATCCAGAATGTCGCGATAGGCCAAGGCAACGTCCCTATCCCCGATTACAACATCATCACCGAAAATTGCATAATTGCGAAATCAGAAGCCAGGGATTCCATTGCCTTTTCTGCCGCCATCCACACAACAAAATGGTGGGACAAGGCAAAGAGTGGCCAAGAGCCGAGATACCCCAACGGTTGCCCAGCGAGGAAGGAGACGACATTAAGACGACGAACCCCGAGGGTCCTATCGACCGTAAAGGCGTTCGCCCCCAACCTTGGACTATCGCTGACGCATGCGTCGGCCCAAAGAACATTTGCATGAGGGCATACAATAAAGTAAGCGGCCACCGGTCAGTCGCGGACTTCAAATCGAAGCACCGGGCTGAACGGAAACCAACTAAACGCTTAAGTGGGCGTAATTGATTAAACGTCCCATCACAGGGCAATTTAGACAAAATCGTCATTAGCCACTTGTGATAAGGCGCTAACAACCGCTGTTTGATGTAATTCCCAATGCCAAACAACCCAACCCCTCAGGGTAATCAAGTTCCTCGAGCGAGGAAAGCACTGGGCCTACCCAACGTTCAAACCACTCAAGAAACCCTTGGGACAAATGGGGATCCATTGCAAAGACCATCCAAGGCCTCCACAAATGAGCCGCAGAATACCACACGCCCATCGCATGCTCCCTGTTCAGAAGGGACGTTAAAGCTGAGAGTTCCCAAGTCAAGGCCATGAAACCTGACTTGTCTCGCATGTGACCACGCCCTACCTGAACTTAGGGTACAAACGAGTTGGGTACTGACTTCCAGGTTGGTGCCCACGAGATTCCTTGCTCAATAGGAATACTCGAGGCAAAAGGGACATACCTGCTGATCAAGTCCCGAGCCTTACTCTTGAGCTCCGAGACAACTAACATCACCCGATCGTTGTCTTGGATTGGTGTAACTATACTCTAAAAGGTTGACTTTGACACCGGTTTACACAACGGAATAAGTCGGTACAAAGAAAACCAAGTAAGGTATAGTTGGACCAACTGATCGGCTCCCGGCGATAAATTCTTTTTCTATGAAAGGCGGGGATGATGGTAGGGTACCCTCTCCTAGTCAGAGGTACCGGGACTGGAAGGAGTCCAGTCGACGCGACGGGTCACCTGCGTACGCCTTCCGCAGTGAAGAACTACACTGTTTTAGGTACATCGCAGTGAACAGCAACCCAACTCGCATTTCTCTTTAGTTGGCCTCTGAAAACGCCGCTGGGGACTTGATTTGATCCTTCTCTAAAAGAAGACCAATAGCTCTATTCGGGAACCTAGGGTCGCTTACACGAATGAGCTTGCAGGCATCGGCCCTTGTCCCGAGGCTTGGGTGTCCGGGAGGATGCTTTAATCTTACCTCTGGGGCACTGGATAAGCCCAAGGGGAATCAAACCTGCCATCGAATCCACAAAGGCTTGCTATCGGGCTGAGAATAGCCAGGCGTTGTTGGGTGAATCTGAGGCTACTTGGGTAGAGACCGCTGAACATCATTTGGATGGGCTCGGATCCTTTGCATGATTTCATGTGAGGCCTTTGACGGGCTTTGAATTTGGATAGATCCAGCGGGCCTTCTTGCATGGACTTGGGCTTGCTTTGATGATGGGTAGGCTTGTTGTGCTTTGGCCCTTCTGTGGGCTTTCATCGAGGAAAGCAGGCTTGACAGGCCCGAGTCTTCATTTGTAGTACTTTGTTGGATGGGCCCGTGCATGTAGGCTTGGGTCTTTCATTCGGGCCTTCTTGAAGATGGGCACCCTGTGGGCCGATGCGTATAAGCTTGGGCCTTCTTAACGTGCGTCATTTGACGACATGGACTATTTCATGGATGTCACGAGTCCATTGGCATAGGCTTAGGCCTATTTCGTAAGTGAGCAGTCTTTGGCAGGCCTGGAGATTTCGTTAAGGGGAGTAGAGTAGAGGTCTAAAGCCCATGTTACACGGGTCGTGCACACTTCATTGGCACCGGGCCCGTTTCGTGAGGGCCACGCCCATATGCATAAGGCCCATTTTTGCTTTTTCTTATTCTTTTTTTACTATATGATATGAAGAGAACACATCAGGTTTGGTCTTTGAACGCCATGCTAACACCATGCTTAGCAAACCATGCCAGGATCGATCTTAAAACATCATGCCATGGGTGCGGTCACGGCTTCAAAGCCGGCTACATTCTTTCTCCGAGAAGCCCGTTATAGAGCATAGCCAAACCTCGCGAGGGAAGCGGGTCGGGGACGACGTTTCAAAGCTGTCAAGCAAAGAACCTTTGCTGCAGGAAGAGGGTGATGGGAGCCTTGTTCGGTATCAGGCTTGGTGATGTTTCGGAAGCCAAAGTGGATGGCAGAGTAGTAGAGATGAAACTAAAAGAATGACTCTCCCATCTCCATCATGATCGAAAATGGACCGCATGAGTGACAAAAGATTGGTCCTTGTGGTGAAATGTCAGACCGTGGTGGGTGCTTCTCGGGTGCTGCAATCACACAACAGCAACAGTCCCTGCCATAAGCCCTGCTACGGTTGCATCTGATAGGAAAATCCACCATGAGCATTAGCCTTAACGAGCCCAAGGTTGCTTGGAAAACCTAAGCAAAGAAAGGCGGTTTACCGCAACGCGCAGACGAAAAGTTGTGTTCTCCACGGATGAAACCTCATGAAAGCCAAGAGAAGAGGAGCAGCGGCACGAGGTCTGGAACTGTTGCAATTCTCGTCATTCGACAGGAGAGACCGAGAACTTCAAGGGCTTGCATGTTCAATATCAAACCAACAGTGCTCTTCGCATGGGTATTCGAGAGCATGAGGAGACTCTCATGGGCTTGGCCACACTTTGCATACATGTTTATAAGGCATCTCAAGCCATGAAAGGCTCCTTCTCAAGGCCGAAAGGTTTGATCTCAGTAGCGAGAAGAGGGGAGCGGACATCCTCATCATTTCACAGTCATGCTGATGACGGTGTGCAGCCTCCTCTTCCGCAGACAAGTTGCAGCAGCTCCGGTACTCAAGGGCGTGCAGCAGTTTTGCCACTGTGAAGTTCCTGGGATTGGCATGTTCATCCGTGTAGCTCGGCACACCAGAAAGAGGTGGCAGCTGCATTATCACGGTGGTTGGAGGTCGAAAGAGCATGGATTCCTCATTTCATTGGCAGCTCAGCTCCGGTAACAACGGCGGTTCTTTTCTTTCTCCTTCGAAAAAGCGAGCTTTGCACTCACAAAATTGCCTCATTTGCAGCATGGCAGCATCGTTTCTTTCCACGTGAGATGCAAGACTTTCATGGAGTTCCCTCTCTTTCTTTGGCGTAGAAGCATCAGTTTGATAATCCAGTTCTGCACTTCTTGCTTTTCTGGCAGGGACTCTTCCTTTGGTCGTCTCCTTGAGATAGTTTGCTCTCGAGACTCCTCTCTCTTGTGTCGATTGTTCTGCTAGCTCCTCTTTGGACCGGCATCAGAAAGGAATCAGGTAAGTAAGAAATACCTCCTGCTATCTATCACCACTTCCTTATTCCAAAAGAACTTAATTCCAAATGCCTATATCATGGGATACATACCAAGTTTTGAATATCTTGTACTTAGTGGAAAAGTACTCGTCAAGGGCCAAGCGTGAACCTTCACTTCCGCATCTAGCCAGCAAAGGAGCAAGGTCTGGGCAGCTTTCTTAGAAAGACGAGAAGCGGAACCTCCAAGCTCAGACATCTCGCACTCTGAAACTACCCTTCTATCCCACCCTGCTCCTCCGGTACCGGAAGCAGAACTACCTGACCGAAGGAGATAGACAGGAAGGGAAGACGGTCATACAAAGGCCGAATAAAGCTCTCTTGGAGCAGCATCCGAATGGACCTATAGTCACTCAGTACATACGAAGCCATGAACTGGAATTTCTTTTGAAGTATGAAATGTGGGCATATAAACAATAAAAGAAAAAGACCGAACCAGCAAGACTAATGTCTACGCTACGCCCTTTGAGAGGTCCACTTATACTATTGAGAAAGTCTTTTTTTTACCCCGGTTATATAAGATGAAATTCAATCTAACAAGCGGACTACCTTCGGCTACTACAAGATCTTTATAAACCAAAGAAGCTGAGCCTACTTTACGCACTTCCGCACTAAGCAAGCAAGGCCAACTACACAAGTACTCCTTTCTTGCTCCTAGCGCAGGAATGCCTGCCCGAAGCCACTATCACCTATGCAGCGGCCATCGCCTACCCTAATGCTCCTGCTCCGGACCTGACTGCTGGCTTTTTTTGAGCTTTCTTGCTTGCTACGCGCCAGCTAGCGGAATGCTTTACCGAATGCGCCAACCAACCGGAGGTGCCAGGCCTACGTATGCCAACTCCAACTAGGAAACTACTACCGCTTGGGCCTAAGCTCCTGAACCAGCAGGAAGAAGAAGCGCACCCGAACCCCCCACTCCTGATCGGAAAAGTCTATGAATTGAAAAAATGAATGTTTAGCCGACCAAGTAAGGGCTGAGTGTGATGTGGGCGGGATGTATTTGAAAAAGGGGTGATATACCTTGTTCTACCAAATGAGCCTCTTGGTGCATTCTCTCGTACGATCCTTTCTCGTTGATCAAGCAACCCTCTCACTACATTTGTCTCTATGCTTACCTTAAAGAGCAACTTACTATAATAGAAGACCTTACGCGAACAAGTCAGTAGAAAAAGACATAGGTGAAGGCATCTTTCTTATTATGGATTGCTATGAAAGTCAGTCGACCAGGATGCCAAGGTTACTTGTTAGAATGAGGCAGGTGTTGGAGTATCGGTATCAAGATTCTTTCAAATTCCTTCGTTAGAATGAGCTCGACCGACCAACAGTAAAGTTGTTGAACGGTTCTTAGCTTCTTTGTTAGAATGAGGGTGCAGCTCCTTCGTCGATAGGATATGATCCGGTAGCTGGCTGGACCTTAGGGAGAGGGTCTTTAGCTTTGCTTGTGCTCTTCTGGTTAGGCTCGTTCTCACGGAGAAGGAGGGAGGAAGAGCTATAGAGGATGTGAACTTAGTCGACCATGATCGGAAGTAGGGTTCCTGCCTTTGCAGAGAGGACTGGATTTGCCTTTCATAGCAAGATATTATAAGAAGTCCGCGATCACATATAGGCCTTAACGCCCTTTCCCACCTGATTCATCTTGCCTTGCCCCTTACTAAGTCGACCAAGGGGCTTTCTGGGCTAAACCGACTCTGAAAAGTCTGCCTTTGTTTCTAGGTCTTTTTGGGCTAAAGGGCTCGACCGGGATGCTCGATCATACGATTATTACTGAAAGGCCTGGTTCTAAGTCCCAGTTCGAGGCTCAAGGTTCTTGCCCGGACCCGTACCTTTAATGAGAATCCAGAATAAGAAGTATGGCTGCTCGCTGAGCTCTTTCTACTGATTGATAGGGAGAAGACCTAAACAGCCAATCAAGCCCTTGAACCAGGGGGATCTATTGCACCAGAACGAGAACAAGAAGCCAAGCCCGTCGAAGAAGCCTCTCGTGATCAAATAGAGGTCCTGGAACGCTCCTCATAGAGAATCCGTAGCCTGCTGAACCTTCAACCAAGAGAACAGAGCTGAGCTTGAACCAATAGAGTATATTCAAGATAGATAGAGACCTTTTGCTCTCCAATCACAATCCATAAATCTTCATTGGATTCGCCCAGATCACCTGGATCATTTTTTCCACCCACCAGCACCGACTCATTCAGGGGCTATTTCACTCTGCCACAGGTCGAAAAAGTTTGACTCCATGAAGGAAGACACGGGATATGACACTCCGAAACTCTGCCTTCAACAAATGGGACAAAATGATTTTAGAATACCAGTTCTGACCCATGACTATAGGAGTACCTGTCAGCTCGTCCTAGGTATCGCTGCTTGACCTCACCCCAGGGGCACAACCAGCGACTCTCCATAGCCAATTGCAAACCTGTCAGGAACGTCGAAACCAAGGAGCCAAGGGTACTCATCTTCTATGGGATGGTTGCTCATGCTTCAACAAGGTTTTCAACCTGGTGCCTAGGACGACAGCAAGATGCAATGATGAGCCAAGACTTGTCAGACCCCATAGCAGAAAAAGGGCCTAGGGTGAAAGGGCACCCAGGCCAATACAACTCTGAATAAAGACCGGACTCTGCCCTACCACTTTATACCAAGTGGGATCATAGAGATACGCATGATTGAAACCCAACACACTGATGTTCGATTAGATCCCATAGAGTCCCATCCCATTGGACTTTGTTTCGAGGGTAGGATCTGAGGAAGCCTCTCAGTCTGTTTATACTTAACCTTGGGCTGGGGACAGGCTAATCATTGACGAACCTTCGCCCACGTCTGTCTTCGAGTCAACTCGCAAACGGCGTAGGGGCCTACTTCGCCAAGTAGGCCTCCTCTATTTTCCTCCAAACCGGAGGGTCACAGGGGGATGTCCCAAGCTCTTGAAAGATATGAACAAGGGACCTCTGCTATGGTGGAAGAAAAAGTGGACATCAACGGCGGAACTGTGAACCTAGAATCGTTCAAAGAAGCGCGTCATTCACACCAGTAAAACAAGAAAGAATGAATTTCGAAAGACATACATAGAAATTTTCTCCTAGTCCTATAGCTACATGCCATGGTTGGACCCTGCGCTGGTTGATCCTCTTAGAAGGAGTAAAGTCCGTGATACAAAATAAAAAAAACTCCATCCGCAACATGGTATTTAATAATGAGAATGGTAAAGTAAAATAAGAAAGATACTAACTAATCTGTGCACACTTCATCAGAACAGTCTCTGATTCAGACTGGATTTCGAACATAGTCCCGGTTCAACTTCAACTTTAGGAACAGATTCCATTTTGAGAGATTTGAAAAAGCACTATCTCGTTGAAAGGTTCCATACATCTGCCCTTTCTCAACGTATTTCTTTAGACAAAGACTCCTTTTTCCCTCTTTCCGGATGGTAAATATTTATCAGAACATGGAGTGTGAATCAAACCCATGTTTGAATTGAAACTGAGATACTGATGCAAGTTCTTCCCTTCTGAATCAGATAGATTCATATCTGAAAGAGGCTGACAATAAGTTCTTTCAAAATTGACTATTTGTTCCTCTCTTAGAGGTGTTGCAGAAATGTCTGCGATCGAGTAAAGAGCTCGCTTATTATACGGGATCGGATCGAGTTAGAGGAAAAAACGAAAGTTATATGTTTCGTCACCACTTTGTGGAGGTATTCAAAGATTTTATACCTTTTACTTGGGGCTCCAAAAAAACATAGCATAGATTTCTTTACCTCCTTGATCTGCAGGAGGTAAAATGAAAGTTGAAATTCCACTTTGTTAAGTTATTTTATTGTGATTCGACATAACATAACAAGAACAGAATCACGCTCTGTAGGATTTGAACCTACGACATCGGGTTTTGGAGACCCACGTTCTACCGAACTGAACTAAGAGCGCTTTCTTACGACAGGAGAGAAGTAAAGAAAAGGATGATTTTTTTACCGCATGCATATAGTCTAATTAAACGAGAAATTTTGTCCAATTTGAATCGATCTCAAGCTACGCCCTCGTTACTGCCCATAGGAGAAGTAATGGGTAGGGATGACAGGATTTTGACCAGCAAGAAACCTTAGAAACTTGCGCTAGCGCTCAATTGGTTTTCATAACGCGTGCTATATTTCAATTGCATATAATCCGTTTTCTTGCTGGTTTGTAGACTGCCAATGTGCGATCGATGTCATCTGCCGATAATTGCGATATACAGAGCTTGCTTCCGCTAGGGCTAGGCAATCGGGCTATTCCACTACTACTGGGACTACTCATTTCCAGCACAAAGCCCTCCTCCTGACTCTCTTTGCCGATTGGACGATAGAAGGGCTAGACGATTACATCGCCTTATTCCTGCCTGTAGCTCACGACCGTTAGCTATGTCTGCTTAGTCCTCGCACGGATATTCATCGTCTTGCTCCTTATCCTGGCATGAACTCGCCGACTGATCAGCCCGGATTCATGGACTTCCCTTCGATTAACAAACTCGAGAAAGGGAAAGTGAATCGGCTCCTGTTGACATGGAAATAGTTCGATTGCTTGACGACTTTACCATCTGGTGGCCTAGCATCCACCTTAGTCACCGTGGTCAGGGACCTGTATTAGATTAGCAGCTCGCCCGTCCCGTACTATACTATTAAGTATATGCCCCTGTATTTGGTGTTCCTACGCTTTGCCGAGACGAGATAGCCCGCCAAGCCGATAAAGTGAAGTGAAAGAAAGGGAAGGAAGAGGCACAGGATATGTCTAGAGTGTAGAAAGAGAATCTTCTCATTCATGAAATTCCCTCTTATGCGCTATCCGATCTCGATGAAGCCAATGGGTTAGCAATGATCCTATCAATAGACTAGTTAAGTTTCGGGACTTCTCCTGAAGAATGACCAATGGAACCGATCGTATCAAAGTAGTGATCTCTTGGCATAGCTGAAACTCGATGTCAGAAAGCACATTCCTCGCGTAGAAGCCCGAACTCTTGGACGAAGGTCAGATTCAGCGAACGGAAGGGTAGGTCCCACTCTCCTTGCTTTTTCTCTCAAATTTCATCCTCTGATGAACCACCGATTGCTTGGTTGGGTTCTCCCACATAACGTCAAGGAATCGAAGCAATCCTGAGATCGTATGGCATAGCGCAAAGTCGACATCTTCGTGATTCTAGGTCAGAAAATGCCCCACTCTCTTTTTACATAGCCAACTAGTTGGTGTACTCTCCCTCGACGCTGACCCGATAGAAGTCAAGCTTTTTTGTCTCAAAAAGAATGGTCTCGATCTTCTTCTTTCTTAGCATTATTGTAAACCATTTGATCCTAGTCGTCTTGCGTGGAAGGAGCCAGATAACAGAGACTTTTCTCGACGTCTTGCCCCATCCATAGTCTGCTAATCTAATCCCAACGTCTTTGATCCTGACAAGCTTGGATAGGACTATATCTCTGTCTTTTGTTTGTTACACAACACTGAATGTACAGTTCCTTTGTTCTTCTGGCTATGGTTCTTTCTATTCTTATTTCTGACTTTTGTTTATGGTATAGCCTTTTTCCACCTCTTCTTCAGGTGGAGTATCTGAATACGAGCCTTGAAAAACTGTGCCTACGGACCCGTAAGCCCTCGAGGCAAGGCGAAAAGGAAGAGATGCTCTGGCTTTCTTTTCTTTGGTCTTGAACTCGCTCCCCGCTCGAGAGTGAATGTTGGAAACTCGTCGATGACATGTTCCTTTGAGTGCACGATTCCTTAGCTGTGCCTGTTTGGTACCGAGCTCTTTGATGGCCTATCTTTATCCGTTCACGCTAAAAAAAAGGTAGTGAGTGGAGTCAGGCACAAAGCGATCCTCAGCAGCCGAAAGAAGCCTTGTTCGGTCTCCTGTTGAAGTGGTGACTCACCTGCAACATAAGTTTTGCAAACCTAGGTGAATTCCACTTTCTACTGGACGAAGGCAAAAAGAAAGAACTCTAGTGAATGGCTAAGAGGAAGGGACCGGGGGCCCTATCAGTTTGCATCGCTTTCACCACTATCTCAATTTCCTCTTACAGTCAAAGGTCGACATAGATTTACATTTGCAGCCTCATCTATCAGGGATGGATAATATCCTTGGGTACGAAGTATTTACCGAACATCTTTCTTTAGACAAAAACGTCCTGAATGCCGGGTTTTCTGCTTAGTTTCATGCTTTCTCAACTGTAACCATGAATAGGCACCACCACCTACAAAGTCATTTAGCTTAACTACAGGGAGGGTGTTAACACATGTATGCTCCTGCAGGCTAGCTTCGCCTTAGCAACAGTTAGTTTGAGATTTAGGTAGTCATTCACCCTCTTAACCAAATGGTCTTTTAGAAAGGAATTAGTCCTACTTTCCTTCTGGGCTCTTGTACTACCATTCTGTTTGAATTCTTCGTGTTAGCGAAAGAGGATGATTGTCAATCTGGAGATCTTTCTAGGACACGAGACGATGTATTCCGGTTCCCTATAGGTTGGACTAGATTCTTATAATAAGTATGATTCCATCCCGCCGCAAGCCTACCTATGGTTGCCCTGTTTACCGGAATTGTGGTATGAGGTCTGCCCGTCTGGCTTCGCTTCCTCTCATTTTCGGCAGTGCCGCGGTGCCGGTTTCCATCTTATAAGCCACTCCTCTCCATTCGTATTATTGTCCCAGGGCTCTTCATCGGAATCGAAGTGGTCCACGGCCGTGAAGCCGGGCCTAATTCTTTGGGACGAATACCTGGTAGGATAGGCTCTCTGTGGGTTTATTGCAAAATCAAGCATCTCCTTGAAACCCTTATCTTCTTCGAAGATTTTCCAGAAAGCAAAATCCGTTGGGTAGAGGATGGCATAGTTTCTCTCCCGGACTGGATGCTTTTCATAGACGAAGATCGAATCTATGGCCCTTGATTGCTTTTCACCTGTTCATATAATGAATATTAGTTTATACCATTGACATTGATAGTTGTAGACAGATGGATAGTGTGCATTGATGGATAGCAATGGTAGTTAAGAGCATTCCTTTCTGTAGGCCAAGATGGTCTCTTTCTTCCTTCCCCTATTCCTGTCCTTCCCGCTGCAGTTGATGGAGAAGCATTGAGTAAGGCAAGGAGTTGAGACATTGTTAGCTACAATCTCCGCCCTTAGTATCTTCCTCCGCTCTGCATAGCTGTGCATTGAGGGAGCAGCAATGGAGTTAGGAAAGGTATATGATGAGCAGTTACAAGGCAATACCACTAGGGAAGCTGATCAAGCATATGTTTTTGACGATCGATAAGGAGGGAGGAAAAAAGAAAGGGCGAAAGAGAAAGATGAAGCAGTAAAGTCGGTCTCCGGTGGATGCCTCTGAGCCTGCGGCGAGCTCTCTAATAGTTTCGTTTTAGTTGGGCCCAGGACTGCCTTCGTAAGGTCTAGTTCCAGAGCAAGGCGCTTGCGGTAAAGTGCCGGCTCAAGGAAAAGGGAGGAATCCGATAACTTGTTTCAGTCCTTTATAAAATACCCTTCATCTTCCATCGTAGCCTTCCATTGATTGACTGATTGAGTTCCCCCGGCCGATGACCTAACTGAAGGTAGCCGATTTGTTAGTAAATGAAATGGGACGAAGAGCAGGCCCACTTACAGCAATGGTCACACGAACAAAGTAAGGAAAGGGATCTCCCCACAAAACAAAAGAATCCCCTATTCTCCTATTGATTGCTATTTCCCTCTCTTCCTCTTAATATGGTATCGCGAGATGCAAAGCCGGACCAAAAGGGCTCCGTTAATCAAAGAATAGGGTAGGGTATACTAGGATATATCTATATAATAGGGCTTTCACAAGAGTATCCTATATACAGAAAGTTAGCTAAAGCTCACGGCCACTTTCATCTGTAAGGAAGACAAGACACTTCTAAATATTGGTCATTCTCGACGCGCCGCAGCCACTATTTATCCTCCTTACCCGGCACGACCAAACAACGGAGTGAGCGCCTAGCGCGAAAGCCTATAGCGGTAGACCAAGCAACGGAGTGAGCGCCTAGCGCGAAAGCCGTTGCGCGGTAGCGCATCCGTTTTCTTGCTCAAGTCAACTACCTTATGTGGAGCCGATTTTGGTGAAATGGGAATTCCCAGTTGGTACAAGATTCATTTCGATGGATCGGTGCACCAGGGAAGTGCTTGTGCTGGGGCTGCTTATCTCATTCGGGACCACCTGGGGACGATTGTGGCTGCTGCTTATCTTCCACTTTTGAATGTCTCGGTGCCGGAATCTGAGCTGAGAGGATGATGGTTGGGTGCCAGAGATGCTACTCTGACCCTTGGTGCGGCGAAGATCTGGGTCTTCCTAGTCAGCACAAGAAGGGGGCAATTGATGGTATAGCAGCTTAGGTTACACAGGAGAGTCTATCACAGAGCATCATTTGGAATATCCTATTGCCATGTTACCTTTTGGGTGGACCACTCTCATAGCAAGGAATGCAGGGAGAGTTGTTCTAGAATCGAAGACTCTTTGGAGAAGAACAGTTAGCCTGAAGTCTCATTTTCAAGGCGATTGGAGCAGCTATGTCAGACCTGAAGCTTGTTCTTGGGCATGGAGGGCAGAATATGATACAGCTGGGAGAGCGTCTTTTTCTGCAGTTACTACGAGATCTCAACTATTTCATGGTAGTCAATGTAGGTAGTTGACCACAGGACAGAGGCAGTTAAGTAGTCAAGGAGAGAGCAAATCCAAGTCTTAGCTATAGTTTCTTTTTTTCTCTTTCTTCTTTTGATGGAGGAGTTGTGAGTCCCTCGCTGATTGAAGATCTGTGATTCGACTGAATCCTTTCACTTTGACTTCCATCCCAACAAAACAAGTAGTATATTATATAAAAACTCGTAGCTCGAATTGTTATTCGCTTTGATCTGATGCTTTAGGAGTTCAACCGTCCGGTTAGAGGTAGTGAGAAATGGAATGAGTGGTGTCGCTGAACCAACGTAACGACGTAGAAGCGCTTGAGTGCGATTGGCCTCAGATTCTTAACACATGAGGGCGACCATAGGGAGCCTTAACTGAAGCCCGAACGGTATCGGTATCGGCTACAGTTAGCGAGGTATGGTTGGCATTATTTAGAAGGCCAGGCTTATACTCTCGCACCATATCAATCAAACGTAGGAAGTTTGTCTTGCTTGCCATCGTGCCTGTCGCAAGCGCCTTAGTTTCAGATTGGTCAGGAAGTAACTCGTCGCCACAAACTCCGTCTTGACCACGAATCGTGACCCAGTTTGACTCCATGTGCGAAGGCAATGCACAATTGCCGTCATCTCCTTCTCCTGGACCGTCTAAGGCCGCTCGGTGTCGTTGAGCTTACGACTCTCGTAGGCTATGGGATGACCATCTTGCATGAGGACTCCCCCAATGGCAAAGTCTGAGGCATCCGTATGCACCGATCATGTCTGGGTGTGGTCTGGCAACCAACACACAGGCTCCTTCATTACTGCCTCATCTGCGTCAACAAAAGCTTCTTGACACCGATCCGTCCATTTCCACGTTCGCTCCTTCTTAAGGAGATCCGTCAATGGAGCCGCCCGCCTTGAGTATCCTTGGATGAATCGCCTATCCTATGAGAATACTAAGGATTCTCCGGCCACTCCCCGTGTTCTTTCAGCTTTGGGCACCGGGCACGGCGAGAGGAGGCTGCTCAACTAGCCCCCCTGGTGTACGAAAGCTGCGAAGGAAGAGGAGCACAGTGGCATATAACATTACACTTGCGAAGCGAACAAAGCTTAGCGCTCAAACAAAGCAAAGGGGCGCTAGTACACTCTCCGTTCTGTGGTGCCCCTAGCGCAGCGCTCAAACTCACCCACTGAAGTTGAGTGATATGCCACCCATTTTCTTAATGAATGTTAGCCCTGTGCTTTATTAGGCACAGTGCTCGAAGCAGCGAACGCAGGAACCGCGTGAACAGCAGAGCAAGCAGCCCATGCGAGAGCGCGGTTATAGCGTTAAGGGAAGGATACTGCACCACCATTGATGCATGGTCACTGATCCCCGCTGGCCCATAATGAACAAAAGAATCATTAAAGCTTTGTATCCAATCCACATTGACTAGACACCTGTCCAACCTTCCTACAGTTCTCCTAGAACCTTCAGACTGGTTGCTCCATGACCACAAGTGGCCAGTGTAAGGTCCTCCAAAACCAAAAAGAAGGTTCCTACACAGACAGGACGGAAGTCAAAGGCCTCTGTCGAGTGTCAAAGAAGGAAAGGGGCTGTTGACTAGGAGAGCCCGAAGCACACTGTCTGAACCATCTTTCAGCTACTATTGCTACTGGAAACCCTCATGCTGGTGGTGAAACTACGGCTATCTTTGACCAACTGACTGGATAGCCTTATCGGCTTGAGAATCCCAGGGTTCTACTTTTTTTGCAACCTCTTTCACAGACTGAGTGACCGATACCGATGGAATTAGAGTTCCCCAACCGGGTTTGGTTACCTTATCTTCTTTCTTGGTCAGCCTTTCCACCCTATATGAGTAGAGGTTATTATTACGAGACTCATTCATTCTTTCGAGTTGACATAGCATAGCGGCATACCTCCATGACAAATATTGGGTATCCACTCTTGTCTTGCTGCTGTCAAGTTCCGATCTCGATTTGGTATCGCAAGCCTGCGTTAACAACAGAGGCGAGCGTTAGTGAGGCCTGTGACGACCCGTCGAATCGTACGAGCGCTTGAACAATGGCTTCAACTAGAGGCGACCGGAGGGAGGCTTTCTTTGGCCCAGTAGCCTCTCTTGTCGATCCAAAACCTCTTTCGGGGAAGCAGACCTTCTTCTAGTCTGATTCCTTTCTACAAATGGGATGCCCAGTTTCAAAGGAAGTCTCAGTCAGTTGATTCAAACAATTAAAGTATCTGTCTTCTCGGATCTTTAGATTGATAGGGCTTTTCATCAAAACCAAGATCTCGGCCTGTGGAAAAACCTATTCTTTCTATCTGTTGCACTCGGAACAAGCTAGCCTTGACATATGATCAAGGTCAGATCTCGAAGAGAAGTGATGGTACGGCGAGAATCAACAGAGCGCTTCACTTCTTTTTTTGGCTAACTAGCCCTTTTGCTTTTGGATGCTATTCACTGACCCGTATCATCGGCCAAATGAAGAAAGAAATATGCCCCCGAGTATAATACACTCCAACAATAGCAAAAAATTGGTCAAAGATAGCCCTATGAAAAGCAGAGGAAAGCCCCATCCCACATAGGAAAAAAGCCGCCAACGACAAGGGGAGAAATCCCACGGAAGAAGGTATAAATGCCACTAGCTATAGATCACCATGCATACTATTATACAATTTCTCTTGTATTTTTGAGGCTATTAGCGATCACCATGCTCAATTCCTCCTATGGCCTCTTTTCTCCATTATTCTCATCTTCAAATGGGGCTCACGGTAGTAAAAAACGTCTAAAGTAAGCACTTCTCATGTATGGTGTAAGGATGATGGAAGATGATGGAAACAACGTGATGAAGTGATCTCTAATGGTCTACCTTAGAAGATCAAAAAAGATAAAAAAAAAAACTCTTTTTCAAGCAAACGAATTTTGGTGCCATGAGATCAATATCTTTTCGAGTTCATCAACGGCCGACTGGTGTGACAAAGTGTCTTCCGGACATCCTAAAACCCCTTTTGCTTTTCAATGGTTACACCCATAAGTGATGAACTCCAGGCTAATTTTGATGGCTCTTTTAAGAAATTCTCTATAACGGGCGTAGACGTATTATTCCGTACATGAGAGGTCATGTTTTATAGGCTATAGGATGAAGACTTGTTGGTCTCATGGTTCCTTTAGTTGAATTAGCTGCAGCTAAAGAGGCCATGCAAATTGTGGTATTTGAGCAATATGCAACCAAGTTTTGGTATTAGGTCATAAGTTAGATTAATTAGGAACGTTCTCCTTGTGGCATTGCAAAGTTGATACTTGATGATATATGATTGGATTGCTTGATGGTTTTCGAGTCTCTCATATTTTCCGATGAAAAAAATGCTGGTGTTGATTTTATTGTTGATGCCAGGGCATTGAATGGTGTGGTCGAGTTTTGCCGCTGGACAATTTTTTGCATTAGACATAATTTTTAAAATCTTAATAAAAATATGTCACTTTCAAAAGTTATTTCAAAAGTAGGTCGCTTTTGGCCACGTCAGCGCTAGCTCAGTGCTGACGCCGACGTGTTTTGAAATTTTTTATAGGGGCACAAAACTGCGCCCCGTTCAAAAATGAATTGGTGCAGTTGCAAACTGCATCCCATTTCTCGTTTTCTCATCTCCCTCTCCCCTCAATCTCTCTCTCAAATCATCTCTCTGATCCTCTCACTCTCTCTTATCGATCCTCTCACTCTCTCTCTCTCTGACTCTTTCTTTCTTTCTTTCTGTGTCAAAAATGTATGGGAGGCACCACGCCCCATACAAAAATGTATTGGCCATATTTTCTAATTGAGCCCCATAAAAAAATGCTGGTGCTGACGTGGCGTCTACGGGCTATTTTAAAAATAACTTTTGAAAATCACCCATTTTTATTATATTTTTAAAAAATTGCCTAATTTAAAAAATTGTCCTTTCTAATATCCTTCTTCACTCTCTCTCTCTGAGCGAGTGAGATCAATGGGGCTCCTGAGCATCATAAGGAAGATCAAGAGGAAGAAGAAGGAGATGCGGATCCTAATAGTGTATGCCTCTCTCTCTCTCTCACAATCAATCAATTAGTAACATTCATCTAATTAATTAGTTTGTTTGGGTTTTGGATCTTTGAATGAAAAATATAGGGGGCTGGACAACTCAGGGAAGACGACGATAGTGCTGAAGATTAACGGCGAGGACACCTCCGTCATCAGCCCCACCCTCGGTTTCAACATCAAAACCATCAAATACCACAAGCACATAAAATTTCAACCCCCCCCCCCCCCCCCACACACACACACACACACACACCCCGCGCATCCCACCCCAATTTGTTTAATTTTTTGTGGCGGAAATTTACGAAACTTCGCTAGACATATGTTATCACTTGCAAATTATTGGAATAAACCCTAGGGTGAACTTTATGGAGTTACAATGAACTCCCCTTCAAGTGTATTTTTTGTTAAAGAAATTGAAGACTATTTTGTGAGTTTAGGGCTATTTAGTCCTTGTACAAGGTCAATTTGGGGCTATTGAGTCCGTTCGTTGCATAAACGAGTTAACAAAACTAGAATTTCAGACAACATTGCCGGTTCAAGGGGGGATTGAGACACTCGTAAAGTTCAATTGTGTTATCTCAAAAACTTTGAAAGTTCGATAGCGCTTTTTAAAATTTAACCTAAACCCTATAGCTGTTGTTCTGGATTGCTCTCAGGATATTGCTTAAAACTTAACTATCCTTCGAATGGAGCATGATTCTTCTTGTTTTGCTATGGAAATTTGATTCCTTAATTTAGCACTTGAGATTTGTTGAATTTTCTCCCTTTTATTTTCATACGAAAAGGATTCCTTAAAATCTACAAAGAAGAAAGCAACCCTTTCGGTCATTGTGGACCAACGGAAATAAAGCCTTCGGCCAGGGACAAAGCCAAGATTTTAGGTTTGCAGGGGCAAGCTAAATTACAAAAAATGTCCATAGAATTATACAAGTTATATAAACTATCATGATTGAAAGATGCAAGTTATGTAACAACCATGATTAGAAACTAGTATCTTTTATTTGAAAAAATGAGTTTAATTATGTAAATTGTTAAAATATCTGAGTTATACAATGATTTTTTTCCGAATTTTTAGATTAGAACAAATGAACAATCATGCATATCCCACAAAAAAAGTATATACTAATCATGCAACCCTTGGTATGAAACCATGCCTAATAATAGTCGATAGATTGAAAGAAAACAAGTTATCTGTAAGGAGACGATGAATAATATATTGTATACATTATATGAAAGAAGAATGTGACATTTAGACTTTGTTGGGCTTTTGAATGCAATATACGACCAAGGAAACATGCAATCCATCATGGGTGATTTGAATTTAAATTTCATTTTGTACTCTTAGATACGCATCTATACAATTAGATATGTTAGCAAATAGAATTCATTTTATAAGATTTTGAAAGTATTTGTCCTCTTTTTTTCTGTATTATTAATTGCAATTAAATCCGATTTTGATTGATTTTTTATGGATACAAGTATCAATATCATAACAAGATTTAGATTTAAAAAGAATTGTTACTAAATCTTAGAAAGTAAAATATTTTTACAAAATCTTAATAATTAATAAAAGATTAGATATATAAGAGATGATGGATTGATATATTATTTAGTTATGATTTTTTTATAGTCAATGTATAAATTGTTATGAAATTAGTTATAACATCATAGAATTAGCGGAGAATTGGCAGGGGTCGTAGAAATTTTAGGGAGTGGGGGGGACGACCGTCCCTACACGCCCTTTGCCTCCGTCCATGCCCTTGACAATGTTTTAAAGGCGGAGTGCCTTGGCGCCTTTAGCATCCGGGCAAGACGATCTAAGCTGTTGTCGCCTCAAGTGCCCACGCAAAGAGGAAAGCATCAAAGTGATTTTTATTTAAAAATAAAAATAAAATAAATTTCATGTTTCAGTCTCATTTTTATTATATATACCTGCTTTCCCCTTAATCATAGAGAAGTCTTTTATGAGAACAGAATTAAACCAAATATGACGAAAAACTAAAACTAGGTTTTTAATTACAAATTGAAGTCTTTTGTTTTTCTTTCACATTCTTTCTCTAATTCTCAAACCAATCTAGTGAAGTTATATTGGAGGTCTAAATATTTGTCACCTTACTTCACTTAGACGGTCGTCTTTTTAGTGCCTCTCGCCTCACGCGATAGGCAAGCTTTGTCACCTTGAAGTTGCCTAACACTTCTAAAACACCGGCCCCTCAGAAGTGTGGGCTTGTTATATACCTGACATCGCTGTCTGACGCTCCGCATTAGCCAAATAATCAACTCTAGCATTTCCTTCACGAAATATGTGTATAACAACCCTAGAACAATCGTATGGTATCTGGTTTAATAATTTGAATTGATTGATTTTGCTGGTTATATTGAGTTTTGGTTTTGGGCATTATGAGCCGTCTCAAGATTGTGCGAACCGTCTCTTGCACCCAGAGAATAATTGATTGCTAGGTCTAACTTGTGAGCCGGCTCAGGCATACATTGAGCCGTCTCAAACCTGACATGCGACCATATGTTTCTTCTTGACTGATCCTGACGTGTTATTTCATTCGAGATATTAATTTGATTAATGGGTTATGGAAATTATTGAGTTCATTGAATTATTAAGCTGAGGGCATGATTGTTATTGATATGATAGTATAATTTTACCGTATCTCTTTTCCTATACCTATTTGATTTGATATAGGATTTCTTGACTACCCGGCCCATTCATTATCCATACTATTTAAACCTTCATGTAGTCCCATGCAACCCATATCTATCACAAAATCTAGCTTCCATCTCTCTCTCAAATCGAGCCCTAACCCTATCTCCAAAACTGAGCAACCTTTGCCGATTCCCCTATCTCGCCATGCTGATCTTCATCATCATCTTCATAAAACGAGCAACCTATTTGATCATCGTTGTCGTCTCGTGTTCCTGTTCATGATCTTCTTTTGCTACGGCGACATCTCCATTGTAGGTTCATTGCAGATCCAAGCCTAGGGTGCACGCATCGTTGTATCTGTCATTCATGAGATCATCTATCGAGGCAAGTATCTCTAGATACTTGTACATGCTAGTTATGACGTGACCTAAGTTGGGTCGTAACATATTATTATAACCTAATGATGTAGATGATATCACTTGATTAACAATTGCATCGAGATTCGAATCACGACGCATCGATATTTCTAATTTATTAAATATGTATCGATAGATTGATTGTGATATGACCCTAAAGACATCACTTTTATGATAAGAAAGATTGATACAATGTCATATGGAGAACTTTACACGATATTGTTATACATACCGCATGCACCGAATGTAAAAGATTGAAACCTTAATTAAAATACCTGATCGTTTCGGAAAACGAGTCGACGAGCCATCTCAACATAACCATGATCCGTCTCATACAAACAGAGAATATATTTAAGTTCCAAATGTAGTTCGAGCTGTCTCAAAACACTTTGAGTCATTTCAAGATAGGGATGAGCCATCTCTCACATCCAGAGAGCAAATATTGATTTGAAACAACTTGTGAGCCGTCTCTAATACACATGAGCGGTCTCAACTGATCTGAAACTTGATAATCAAACCTGACATTGAACTGACATATTACTTTGATTTATACATGCAAGATAACTTACCTGACTTGTACCACGATGTATTCCTGACATGTTATTGATATGACTATGCTATTCCTGATATGATAGTATGTTGATTGTTGACATGTGTCCCTGAAATCTTAATATTGGTATTGTATCATGTCAACCTACATGTAACGTAATATTTACCGAAATGCCAACAATCATGATATTGATTGACTTGACATGTTGTCTTGATAGACATGACTTGTTTATGCTTGTTCCTGTGTTGGCATTATGTAACTTACTATCGGTATTTGACATGAACATGAAAACCTAAAGAAAGGGAAAATCAAGAATGGAAACCAAATTATAACTCAAGAGTTTATTACTTGCTAGAGACCGATTGGTCGATATGACTTCGGGCTCTAGAATGATGCTGACATCATTCGTCCATCTTGACCTTGTTTATTGCCTGCTGGCACGTCTCGGATTCAACGCCGAGATTCATGAGACCATGGTCTCGGATACACACGAGATACTAGTGAGTTACGATGAGAATTACATTGATTGGTTTCAAACACATGTAGGATATATAACTTAGAGACATGGACTCTTAGGTTCACATGACATGATTGATTGATATATCTTGCCTGTTATATCTCCCGTTACTGATATGATTATTGCATACATACATGAATCGCTTTCTTGTATCATGCATTGTAACATATTTCCGGTTCTACCCTTATTATATTATTATATGTATTCGACACTCTGACGTCTGGGTTTTGAATGGCCCAGATCAATTGGCTTTAGAACAGGTGGCTAAAGACTACTTCGAGGAGCTTGTTGAACAATGAGGCGTGTCTTATTCTATTTAGTTATTATGGTTTAGAACTATTTCCAGTTCGACTATTTTCCTTGGATTTTATTGTGAGCCATAAGGGACAATTACTTATTGTTATTGTTTTATTTTCCTTGGATCATATTGAGAGTTGATATTTCTTTTTTGCTTCCGCTATTGATTATTGACTATTGATTATTGATCCTATCATTGTTTGTGGCATATTGGACATGTGATAGTTATATTATATTATTGTGCTTGATCATTGCATGACAGTCTTAATATAACTATGGAAGGATGATTCCTTACCATAGATAGTATGGCCGGCCGAATTGCGTACCCGTATTTAGTGTATATTGGGAAGCGCGGCGTGACAATGTGAGAGGCTCGAAAAACTTCGTGCAATCTTGTCCATTCCCATATATCCTCCAACATCATCTTAGCATTGTAGGTAGGACTGTGGAAGAATTATCCTTTGACCAAAGTTTGGTTGTTTGCAGCTCAAAACTGCAACACGGAACACCTCTCTATTTAATATATCATGCTAGTTTCTCACGGCATATAAGCCACTAAATTGCTTAAACTTAGCCACCAGCAAATTGATATCCCTTAGAATGCAGGACTAAAATGGAAATTGTTGTGATGCAGACTTTTGACATGTGGCTCTATGATATTATAAGCTTACTTAAATTTTCATTTCAGTCAACTTATTACAAGGGTTGCTAATTTTTGTTCAATCTTATTAATATTTTCCGGTGGGAAATTAAAATTCGTAAATTGGTATAGGTATGCATTGAACATCTGGAATGTTGATGGGCAAAAGACGATCAGATCATATTGGAGGAACTACTTTGAGCAGACTGATGGGTTAATATGGGTTGTTGACAGCTCCGACGTTCGAAGGCTCGATGATTGCAGAATGGAGCTTGAGAATCTCCTCAAAGAAGAGGTTTCAAATCCTATAAGCTCTTTAAGATATAAATTACTTACAGCTCTTATATTTTTTGCATATAAACCTTCGATTGGCAATGCTATGCAATTGAATCAGATCCTTTATTATCCTTTGCCATATAATTCCTATCTCCTCTAATATTGTACTTGGTCAGTTACTTCGAAGGAATAAATTATGGTTAATGATGTTATTCAGTACCGCAAATAAACAGTACCTTAGAATTTTTGGACCAGTTGTGAGTTCGAAAGTTTGTTAAGTGGAATGACAGTTAATGACCTGAGAAGAAATGTTTACTATGTCCTATGTAATTAGCAAGCCGGCATTGTTTATAAAACTTTAATGCCTTCATTTTTTTGGCATATTAGAGTGCATAGTACGGCAAACTATATAGGACATGTCTTGTCTAGTTAGATTTGCTAGCTTGTACTATCAAGGACAGGCTTGCAAGACTTTGGAATCGTTATTCATAGCCTCCATTTTCTTCTCTCGAATATCTAATTCCAACGCTTTGTTGGTGATATATACTGCTAAGCAGTGTTGTACGTTGAAGCTGTTGATGAAGGGTGACTTGCTCTCTTACAAAGTTTTTTCTTAGTCTGACAATTTCTAAATCCTGACACATAAAAGTCCTAGGGGGGTCCATGCCCCCCCCCCCCACCACCACACACACACACACTTCAACAAGCACAAGATGATTCATGTTTATAGTCTGAGCATGGGCTTTTCATTGCTTTTGATTGTAGTGGTGTTTCAAGATAGCAAGTAAGTTATTGAGGTACTTTTGTTGGATTCTGCGAATATGATTATCATGCACCAATATATTTCTAAGATAACTGCATTTCTATCTATATCTGAAAAGTTGAGTGATAAAAGAACTATAAGGTATCCTGAATGTATAGTTTTAATCATCTTTTTTTTTAATTATTATTTTTAAAGTAACTTGACTCAATGGTTGGCTGCTAAGTTCTTGTTTGAATGTTTATGGTCATTTGAAGGTCTTAAACACGGTTATAAAAGAAACCATATACACTTTTCATTTTTCTTTATGAAATGGCAAAAACTGTTGGGTTTTCCTTCTCTTATCTGTCTTTTCTTCCCCTCAACAACCAATTTACATGTCAAAAGAGTTATATTTATTTTATTAATTCAGTAATGGCAAAAATCGTAATGGGGTAGGCGTAATCATAGATAAACGGTTACTTGAGGATGTAGTTGAG
The DNA here is from genome assembly GCA_030015575.1 of Agapanthus africanus. Lineage (NCBI taxonomy): Eukaryota > Viridiplantae > Streptophyta > Magnoliopsida > Asparagales > Amaryllidaceae > Agapanthus > Agapanthus africanus. Next base: position 547,347,262 of record JASDDO010000001.1, read on the forward strand.
ATTAGGAGAAAATGTGATAGAGTTTTACTGGTTAAGCTTATTCTAGATGGGAAGATCGTTAATGTTATTAGTGCTTATACACCACAGATAGGTATGACACAAGTAAGTGTCTATTCTGGTGCAAAGAATACTTAGTGAAGAGAAGTTATTTATTGGTGGTGATCTCAATGGACATATAGGTACTAGTCGTAGTGGATTTGATACTATCCATGGAGGTTTTGGTTTTGGACAAAGGAATAAAGCAGGTAGCTCGATTCTAGATTTTGCCTTATCTTATGACTTGATCTTAGCAAACACTTGGTTTAGAAAAAGAGAGTCTCACCTTATTACCTTTAGGAGCGGATCAAGTGCAAGTCAAATAGACTTTTTTCTGACGAGAAGTATAGATAGAGGTTGTTGTATCAATTGTAAGGTAGTGCCAGATGAGAGTGTAACCACTCAACATAGACTTTTAGTTCTAGATTTTCAATTTAGAAGAGAACCCAGGAAGATTAGACGTACGGGAGAGCCTATAACTAAATGGTGGCGATTGAAGGAAGGTAACTAAAAGGCTTTTATAGATCGTGTAGTTCAAGAGGCGGATTGGCAGCTTGAAGATGATTCAGACATAACATGGAACAAAATGACTAGCTGTATTAAGAGAGTAGCTAGAAATCTACTTGGTGAGTCGAGAGGTGGTGCTCCACCATTTAAAGACATATCATGGTGGAATGAAGAAGTAAAGACTGCCATTAAAATTAAGAGTGATTCTTATAAAGATTTGAAGAAAAGCAGAGATGCGGAAAAATTTGAGAAGTATAAAATGGCTAAAAAGGAAGTTAAGAAAACTGTTCGGCAAGCTAAAAGTAAGGTCTACAAGGAGGTGTACGAAAAATTAGACACTAAGGAGGCTGAAAATGATATATACTGGATTGCTCGGATACAAGAAAGGAAGACCAGAGACATATGTGCGGTGAAGTGTGTCAAAGATGAAGATCGGAAGGTTTTAGTTCGAGATGAGAATATCAAGCAAATGTGGAGAGATTATTATGACAAATTGTTCAATGAGAGATTTACTAAGAATTTGGATGGACTTGTCATTCAATTTCAAGATATAAATCGTGATTTGATGCGTAAAATAAGACTATATAAGGTTAAAGAAGTTTTGAAGAGAATGAGATCAAGAAAAGCGGCTGGTCCAGACGGGATTCTTATTGAGGTTTGGAGATACTTAGAAGAAATAGACGTTAATGGCTGACTGATCTGCTTAATAAGATTTGGCAGACTAAAAAAGATGCCAAATGAATGGAGAAAAAGTATCTTTATACATATTTACAAAATAAGGGTGGCATTAAACTACCATGAAATAAAACTTATGTGTCACACCATGAAACTTTGGGAGAGAATGATTGAATATAGGCTAAGAAAGGATATTAAGATAACAAAAAACCAGTTTGGGTTCATGCCTGGACGATCGACGACAGAGATTATTCATTTGCTTTGTCAATTTGTTAAGCGTTTTCGAAAGAGGAAAAGAGATTTGCATATGATATTTATTGATTTAGAGAAAGCGTACGACAAGATACCTAGAGAGGTATTATGAGGGACAATGATGAAGAAGAGGGCCCTCGTCAAGTATATTGACATAATCAAGGACATGTACGATGGAGTGGTGGCAAATGTCAGAATTTACGACAGCCTAACGAGTGATTTTCCGATTACAATTGGTTTACATCAAGGATCTGCATTAACTTCATTCCTGTTTACCATCGTGATGAATGAGCTTACTAAAACTATCCAAGATGAGGTACTTTAGTGTATGCTATTCGCTGATGATATTGTTCTAGTAAATGAGACGAAAGCAGGGGTTAATGCCAAATTGGAGTTATGGAGACAAACGTTGGAATCTCGGGGGTTCAGATTGAGCAGGTCCAAGACAGCATATATGCATTGCAAATTTAGCAAACAGAGAAGTCAAAACTATATTGGTATAGCATTAGAAGGACGAGATATCACCGAGCGATCAATTTAGATATCTAGGTTCCATCATCCAAAAGAATGGGAAAATCGATAGCGATGTTAATCAAAGAATCCAAGCTGGTTGGTTGAAATGGGGGAGTGCAACAGGGATTTTGTGTGATCGTAACTTTCCGTTAAAATTGAAAGGGAAGTTTTATTGGAGCGCTATTCGGGCTGCATTATTATATGGTATAGAATGTTGGGTTTCTAAGAGGCATCATACACAGAAAATGCACGTAGCGGATATGCGCATGCTTCGTTGGATGTCTGGTAACACTAGAAAAGATAAGGTGTGAAATGAGGATATTTGTGTAAAAATTGGTGTAGTACCTGTGGAGGAGAAGATGCGGGAAAACCGGCAAAAATGGTTTGGTCATGTGTGACGCAGACCTATGGAAGCTCCGGTTCGACGGATGGATACTTTCGATATAGGCAATGTCAAAAGGGCGAAAGGGGGATCGAAGAAAACATGGATGGAGGTGATATGAAAAGATATGGTTACCAAATGCCTCAATGAAAGTATATTGTTCGATAGGAGTGAGTGGAGGCGGAGGATTCATGTGCTGGACCCGGCGTGATTCTCATGCTGGTTCATGTAGCCTACCTCATATGCTTGGGATAAAAGGCTCGGTAGTAGTTGTTGTTGTTGTAGTAATGGAAGCATAATTTTGCAGTTGATTTTATCGTTTACATTTACTTATTGGGATTCACTTATCTACGTGTTTTGGCAGAGGTTATCTGGAGCATCTTTGTTAGTCTTTGCAAATTAGCAGGATATACAAGGTGCTCTCACTCCAACAGAGATTACTAAAGTAAGTTCATAAATGAAATATACATGCATATTCCGTAGCTGTTTTTCTCCGAACATGTCTGTAACAACAGTATCTGCATAAATGTTTTATAGTATGAGTTAACGATGACCACATGGACATTATTCCCTTATGTTTGAAAGCAATCAAGAAATGCTGATGTTCCACCAACTTGTAGCTCATGAATAACAACAATAGTATGGTCCTTTTTCTAGTTGAATCCTAATCAATTAAAAAGTTCCCCCTTTTTTCTTCATATAATCATAATATATGTTTATTTAGCCGATACTCCACGAGCTAGAGAAAATTATATATATCTTTTCAGATCATTAATATTTGGTTACTGCCTTAAGATACCTTCATATTATGTTGGGTGATAAATCACCATAGCCATTCATCAATGCAAATTGGAAAATTACAATATGGGATTCCGATCTACACCGTTCCTTTGATATGTATTTATCAGGTGTTAAATCTGGAGGCTTTGGACAAAACCAGGCATTGGAAACTCGTCGGTTGCAGTGTTTACACCGGCGAAGGATTGCTTGAAGGTTTCGATTGGCTTGTTCAAGACATTGCTTCTCGCATTTATGTACTTGATTGAAGATCTAATTTTAATACACCAACTTAATGATTTGGGTTTAATGAATATTGTTGTGAAATTTTGAAGATGAAACTTAATCATGTGCTTTTTGTTTATATTGCGACAGGGCATCAATCTGAGATATCTTGTATTTTTTATTTAAATTATTTTTTTTCGTGATTCCTGGATTTGAGCTTAGCTTTAAACTTTAAAGACTTGGTGTTTGATTTGCTAGAAGTGAAAATGGTGTTATATCTTTTGTTTGGCGTGTTGCATGTCATGTTTGTTGCCAAAATAACTTAATAAAGCACATTTATTGAAAAGATTATGCACAATTTTGAAATAAATTGACAATGTGGCATGGTAATTGCAGCAATCTTTTTTTATTTTGTTTCCTCAGAGATTTGCAAAATTTGCTGCTCCTGTCTAGACAGCAGCATAAATGAAGTGCAAACTGAGATAAAGCAGGTTGCTGTAAATAAAAACCTCTAAAGAAAGCAACTTCTGGTCCGCTTTTTATCGGCGAGAGTACAAAAAATTAGCCTAAATTTTTCGATGAAAAAATCATGCTAAATTAAACTGAAGTACCCTAACTACTGCTATGTTCTTATTAAACTACGTTAAAGTTTTTTAATTACTGTAAACTCCCTTGGACCCTTGGTTCAAAAGGAGTTTTTGAGAAAAACAAAAACAAACTAAATTACCCTTAAATGCAGCATGTAAAGGAGCTTACTGCAGTTAAAAAAGAAAATCTTAGTTAAGGGTAGTTTACAGTAAATTAGCTTGCAAATAATGATGCAAAAAGAACTTATCCAATAACAGAACTCATGCCCAACAAAATAAAATAAAATCTCGCTTACATAAAATTTTCATCATAAACAAATGACAAGGGCACTCCTTGCTAACAATTTACATCAAAACAAAGCTTATAACAAGTTATGGTCAGAAGATACTAAATCTTCTTACAAACAAAATCATACTAAATTAAAACCCTACAAGTTGATAAAAACTTCGGCGGCTAACAAATAATCTTAAATCATTTAGATTTCTTTCCTCGCTTCTTCTTCACGACCTCGTCAATATACATTATGCCCTTGCCTTTGTAGACCTCAGGGGGCTTGCAGCTACGCACGGCAGCAGCAAACTGGTGTACCCGTTGTTTGTCGATGCCTGTGCAGCAAACAATGTTGGGCTTGAAGCAGAATACACGAACAGCTGGCGGCACAGAGAACTCGACCTCGTGGCTATAGCCGAGCTTTAGGAATAGCTGGCAGCCTGCGGATTCGGATCTTGCTTTAAATCCGACCCCTACAATTTTGAGGAACCAGAAAAATTTGGCTTCCGTCTGTAGACCTATGTTAGAATTTTAAAGGAGAAATATGAGATGCACAAAAGGTTACGAATCTAATTAAGAAATTGCTACAAGATAAATGAGAAGGCTATATTGCATGCAATAACCATTAATCAGAGCAGAATAATTGGTGGCCTGAGTAATTTTTTTTTTTTTTTTTGAGCCATATCAAATCTGTGCCTTTGTATTCTAATGAACATGATAAGGATAATAAAACATCTGCTGTTGGTTACATTAGCTGATGATGTTAAAGCTTTCTAATTAAATCTCTCTACTTTGAGGTTTGAGCTCACTCATTAGTGTTTCCTTTTAGGATTCTAAGCTGCCTCTAGTATAAACCAACTCTCCATTGTCTGTATGTTTTACTGATAGAAATGATGTTCTCCCATCATACTTCCAGAATTGGAAGGTTTTGGATTATAATTTCGGATTTCTTAAATAATGATCGTCTTTATTCTATATATAACCTTTTGTGATGGATAAGGAAGAGTGAAAATATACTTTTTGGAACCCTATGTTGACATGTTTGCTAATGGATGTATGGTGAGGACATACAGACATCGGATATTTTTCATGATTTTTATCATAGGCAACCAGAAAGAAAAATGCTTAAACTACCGGATTTGAATCCTACCACAATCTACCGAAGAAGAGACAAACACAATGGACCCACTTGTTTGACACTAGTATCCAAGTGTTATGGGTCACGTCATTTTGTCTCTTGAGCAAATTGTGGTAGAATTTCAAAGCCTGGTAGATAAAGTATTACTTAATCAGAAATTGGTTACTCTTGCTCCATTCACTAATGTCCCTCAAGAGGGGATGCGTGCTTTAACCTTGAATCAATTCCTTATTATGTAGCAACTAAGTTCAATTGGATGACATAAGGCTAAATAAGTTCAACATTACGTGGCACTACATTCTAATTATGGTATTGTGCCTTCATTTTTTTCTGTATGCACGAGGGTTGTCTATTTTCCGTAAATTCAAGTGGTGCCTCCTTAGTATTCATCCATATGAAATGATCTGTGATTTGTGAGTTATATTTCCTTTAGTTTTTCATTTTGATGGAGTTTTTGGGCTACTAGTTGTAGACTATAGGTTTCAATTGGATATTAGGGGCTATGATATGCGTAACACCCTAAAACGATCGTACGGTATTTGGTTTAATAAATTCAAGTAAATTAATATGCTGGCTATACTGAATATTGTTCCAAATAGATTGTGAGCCGGCTCAAGCTTGGATTGAGCCGTCTCTTGTACCCAGAGAAATTTATTAATGGAAAAGACTCGTGAGCCGGCTCGGGCACATATTGAGCCGTCTCAAAAGCTGACATGCACCTTGATATGGTTATTGACGTGATTCTGACTTGAATTATATTGCCATGGGTTATTCTTGATTATTAGTGGAATATGGTAAATTATTAGATTGGTAAATATTTAAATTGATAAAAGATATACATGGTGTAGAGATTAAATCATATTTTTACCTCATCTTCGGTTCTTATTCCTATTGGATATAGGATTCTTGAATAGTTGGCTCATTCATAAACCCATAGTATTTAAACCCTGCTACTCATGCAAATCCTAGGTCTCCATATTTTTCCCCATCCAAACAAAACTCCAGCCGACTTCATCTTCTTCTTCGTTCTCTTTCTCTTCAACCGAGCACCAAACCCAAACCCCTACTTGATCATCGCCACCGTCATTGCCGTTGCATTGGTTCCAGCCTCAACATCGCGGTCTTCATCATCTTCTCATTTTTCTCTCGTTCCTTCAAGCAATAGATCAAACCCATCCAAATCGAGAGATCGTCGTTATTGTTCCATTCGTGATATTCATTGATCGAGGCAAGTACTCATACTTGCTTAACATGCTAACACGACAAGATCAGACCTTTTCGTATAGTTTCATAGTGTAGGGTATTGTAGTATATTTATTGCTATCATGATCTATTGATATTAAATAATATTGACGATGTGTTGACGACTTGATCTAGACATATTACTTGACATTGACCGCTAAACCTTAAAGTCGTGATCTTTATGTTTAACTAATTAATCTACGTCTTAATGTAGGGTTTCATATAATTTATATAACTGCATGTATTGAATTTAAATCGAAACTTAAATAAATGATCGTATCAGAAAATAGGCAATGAGCCGGCTCAACATTATCTGAGCCGTCTCATGTAAACAAAGAATAAAATATAACTTTCCAGACGACTTAAGCTGTCTTAAAGTAGATTGATCCGTCTTAAGGCATGCTTTGAGCCGGCTCAAGACCATAATACACCCAGAGAGCAAGTATTAATTCTGGACGACTTCTGAGCCGTCTCAACTCATTGTGAACCATCTCAAATGTTTAAATCTGATATAAACCTGACATGTTAAATTGATTTACGAATACACAATGCATTGCCTGGACATGTTACCTGACCTGATCAGGACTAATATGATTGATTGCTTATGTTATTCCTATTAATGCAAGTAACTTGATCATATACCAGATACGATTACGATATTCTTGAACATTCCATATTATTGATTGTTTACATGAAATCATGTTTGTGTAAGTCCATGTCACGCACCCCACTAACTTGCGGGGAGGCGGAATATATGAAAAACGATTAACAAAGCTTCGTAACACGGACTTGAGCGCATGAATCGTAATCTAAACAATTGCTAACGATATACTAGAGGTTTAACTACTCGGTACCGGAGTTATACCTCACGTTACATGTCCTTCGGGTCTTCATCGCTGTCCTCCACTCCTCCTAGGCTCCTTGGAACATCGGCAACTTCACGGCCTCCTCGAATCAAAGACGATCCACCCGAAAGCTCCTACGCCAAGCTAAATCTCAAACTTGAGATAACTAGGTTGCTTAAAGTGCTAATCTAAGCTACCTAGGGGATATAGAGTGAGGTTATGGATGTTTTAGTCTAGCTAACCCTTGATCTCAACACATGAGAGGTTAGAGTTAGGGTTTCAAGAGAGAGTGGGCTTGAGGAGAGAGAAGGAGAAGATGAGAATCAAAAGAATAATGAACTCATTTTGAATATAACAACCATAACAATTTAATCAAATAAATAAATAAATGATTTAATCATTATGGTTGATGCATTCACCTTGTGTGATTCATCATATGACTCATTATCTCATTAATGAGTCATTAAGTGCAAAGGATGAATCATACAAATGAGTCATTAATCAATTAATGCTCATGCCACCTTAACCCCTTAGTCACCACTCTTCTAGAAGGTTCCCGACAAATTACGAGAACGCCCCTATAATCCGTGAAAACACGGAAAAACTTTAGACTGTATAAATCCAATAACCCGATACTAGAAACTGGCTTAAACCAAAGCCGGCTAGTATAAACTGTCCGAAAAGTCGTACGTGCGTAAACACACGTACGCATCCGAACCCTTGTCGTAAAACCATACGACCTCTATATCGTTTCGCTTGGAGCAGGGAAACTCTCTGTGTGAGACTCTAAAGACTCGACACTACGCTGGCAGTGGGTTTAACCACAGACTGCAAGCGGCACTAGCTGTACGTAACGGTCCCCAGGTAGATGTCGATAAGAAGGCCGATGAGGAAAACCATCTCGAACCCCTACTGAGCCTGATGTGACAATCTCCGTACAGTCCGGTCTGTCCGTCTAAGACTATCGCATATCAAGCCTAGGGGGCGGCAAGCGTCAGTACCTTAATAGCTGTATAAGTCGTGTCGGAGCGAAGCACATTACGCCCTGAGAAGCTACTGGAACCTACCAGTATATTTCGCTTGCCCTGGCCAGGGACTTTGCGTAATGGCTCTCTGACACAGCGCGATATCATCTCCCAATACCGGGAGAGACGAATCCTATCTAACCACCACTGCCTCTAAGTGCTCGGGACTGCACCCAACTGCCACCTGTTTGCACGACTCCTTTGAGCCGTGGTAGGGTAGCAATCTAAGAACAGTGGGACACACTCGAGACGAAGCAGCAGTGTCAAGTCTGCGGACTATGCTGTACTCATGTCACCTGGGAACTGTTAACTGACGATGGGTATAATACCAACCAATCAGTTCCCCGGCGAGTCCTGTCCGTTGTACCCGTAACCTAACGAGCACCTGTATACTATCTCTAGTACGACGTACTGATGGCTGTGGGACAGACCATCTCCCCAACTGGGATGAGAAGCGTATACACTTAGTTTACTCTGGAATATCGATACCCTATCTCGATAATCCAACGACCAGGGACCTGTATAGGATGTTGCTTACAGACTACCCAGCCCCCACTAGTGTGACTGCCATCACGACGCTGGTAATCAAGCAAAGATCCTATGGGCTCTACTAATATGTATAAGTGATACGTTACAAGAAACATATGCACATATTAAAGTAGACTCAAACCAAGTAGCATACTACCATGTTTAGCAAGACTGTTATATACAACTGTGAATATCCCAAGCTTCCATTAAGTAATATACATGCTAGTATGATACAATAATGGCCCCTAGGGCATATACACTAACAATCTCCCACTTGCACTAGGGCCATGAGCTGGCATATCGTAGACCTATCATCTCGAATAGCCTCTCGAACTGCGTCTGAGGAATGGCCTTTGTGAATGGGTCAGCAATGTTATCCTCCGTCTTTACTCTCTTCACCTCGATCTCCCGGCGATCTATGATCTCCCTGATCAGGTGATACCGCCTTAAGATGTGTCTGGACTTCTGATGGGACCTGGGTTCCTTTGCTAAAGCTATAGCGCCGTTGTTGTCACAATACAGAGGTATTGGACCAACACTGGAAGGAACCACCTGAAGTTCTGTGAGGAACTTCTTCATCCAGGCAGCTTCTTTTGCGGCATCGCAAGCAGCTATGTACTCTGCTTCCATTGTTGAGTCAGCAACGGTCTCCTGCTTGGAACTCTTCCAACAGACCGCTCCTCCATTGAGGGTAAAGACATAACCCGACATGGATTTGGAGTCATCTTTGTCACTCTGGAAGCCGGAGTCGGCAAATGCCTCCATCTGGAGGTCTTTTCCGCCATACACCAAGAACATCTCCTTAGTCCTTCTCAGGTACTTGAGAATGTTCTTTACTGCTATCCAGTGCTTCTCCCCTGGGTTTGCCTGATACCGGCTTACAACGCTCAATGCGTATGCTACATCTGGTCTGGTACATAACATCGCATACATTATAGAGCCTACCGCAGAAGCGTAGGGTATAATCGACATGCGATCCCTTTCCAAATCAGTCTTGGGAGACATCTCTTTGGAGAAGATGATTCCGTGACAAGCCGGTAGGTTACCGCGCTTAGAATCATCCATACTGAATCTCTTCACTATGGTGTCTATGTACCTGGACTGTGAAAGTCCCAACATCCTCTTTGATCTATCACGATAGATCCGGATTCCCAGAATGTAGATGGCATCACCTAGGTCTTTCATGGAGAATTTATGTGACAAGAATCTTTTGACTGACTGTAACATAGGAATATCATTTCCTATTAGGAGAATGTCGTCCACGTACAAGACGAGGAATACTACAGCTCTCCCTACAATCTTACTGTATATGCATGGTTCATCTGGATTTTTGATAAAGTCAAATTCTTTGACAGCATCATCAAAACAGATGTTCCAACTCCGCGATGCCTGCTTTAGTCCATAAATGGACTTAAGCAGCTTGCATACTTTACCGCTGCTCCCACTCTGAATGAATCCTTCTGGCTGATCCATATAGACGCTTTCTTCCAAATTACCATTTAGAAAGGCCGTCTTTACGTCCATCTGCCAGATTTCATAATCATGGAAGGCAGCAATAGCAAGAAGGACCCGAATAGATTTAAGCATAGCCACTGGAGAAAAGGTTTCGTCATAGTCAAAACCAGGTCTTTGACGGAAACCCTTTGCAACAAGTCTAGCTTTATAGGTTTCAACCTGTCTATCTACACCAATCTTCTTTTTGAAGATCCATTTGCATCCTACGGGTTTTACCCCATCTGGAGCAATGTCCAAAGTCCATACTTTGTTGGTGTACATGGACTCCATTTCGGTCCGCATTGCATCCAGCCATTTTACTGAGTCACCGCTCTGAATGGCTTGCTGGAAGCTAGTAGGCTCATCATAATCAATAGTGCAATCCTCTCTATCCCCGTCTATGAGAAAACCGTAGTATCTCTCGGGCGGATGAGATTGCCTACTACTCCTGTGGAGCGGCGTCGGGATGTCCTGTTCTCCTGAACCTTCTCGTTCTACTAAGGTTTCAGTAATAGCTTGTGGTTCTGGAATTTCTTCCAGTTCTATTGCGCTCCCACTCTTCTGATTTTCTAAAAACTCAGTTTCCAAGAAGCGGGCATGTTGAGAAACAAAGACCTTTTGTTCCTCTGTGTAATAGAAACAATATCCCATGGAGTTCTTTGGATATCCCACAAACTTACACTGTACTGAGCGTGCCTCGAGCTTATCCGCATACTGCTTCTTTACAAAAGCTGGACATCCCCATGTCTTAAGATACTTAAGACAGGGTTTCTTCCCACTCCACATCTGATATGGTGTGGTAGGCACAGTCTTGGTTGGAACTCGGTTTAAAAGATATGCAGCTGATTCTAGTGCATATCCCCAGAATGATCGCGGCAACTCAGCGTTACTCATCATGGAACGTACCATATCCAATAGGGTTCGGTTCCGTCTCTCCGATACACCGTTATGTTGTGGTGTGTATGGAGGAGTAAGCTGAGAGAGAATTCCATTCTCTTTTAAGTAACCTAGGAACTCGGCACTTAAGTATTCACCACCTCGATCAGATCTCAGTGTCTTGATACTTTTGCCGGTTTGTTTTTCTACTTCATTCTTGTATTCTTGGAATTTCTCAAAAGCCTCGGATTTATACTTCATTAAGAAGATATATCCATACCTAGAGAAATCATCCGTAAAAGTAATGAAGTAGGAATAACCACCTCGCGCATGTGTAGACATTGGACCGCACACGTCACTGTGTACGAGTCCCAAGAGCTCGCTTGCTCTTACTCCGTGTCCAGTAAACGGAGTCTTTGTCATCTTTCCCATGAGACAAAATTCACAAGTAGTATAAGATTGATATTCGAATGGATTCAAATATCCTTCTCCATGTAACTTAGTCAACCTTCTCTCATTGATGTGACCTAGTCTACAATGCCATAAGAAAGCCTGATTTGTTTTCGGAGACTTTCTTTTAAGTGTGTTCTGGATACTGAAAACCTGAGCTTGATTTAATACGTATATTCCGTTTTCTAATGTACCCGACCCAATCAAATCTTGATTTAGGTGGATGTGAACCACATCTCTTGTAAAAGCAAAATCATATCCTTCCTTAGAAAGTAAGGGTACAGATATGATATTATAAGTCGTACCTGGTACATAAAAACAATTACGCAGAATCAATATCTGCCCAGTTGTCAGTCCAAGATGATATTCCCCTACGGATTCAGCGTTCATGCTCATTCCGTTAGCAACCGTGAGGGTCATATCACCTATCCCGATAACCCTACGGTTTCTCAGAGTCTGTAATGAATTACAGATGTGAGTTCCTGACCCGGTATCCAATACCCAGGAAGTAGGGTTAACTGACATACAGTTCTCAATAACAAACACACTTGAGGCTGAAGCCACAACATGCTTCTCATTCTGGTTACTGGCTTCTAAAGCCCTGCAATCATTCTGCCAATGTTCATTCTTGTAACAATAAGAATGTCCCTCTTTTACTATATCCAGTCCCGAAACTATTGCCTTTCTCTTTCCTTCTCCTTCCCTGGTTTCCTTCAGGGTAGGAGGCAGAGACTGTAGAATCAAGTCAGTTTTTGACTCGTTTCCCAACGCGGTCTCCAGGTCCTGGAGCTCATCAATATAGCTAGTCATTGTAAGGACGTTTTCCCCTACAGATGACCCGTCAGCTAACCTCGCTTGAATTAATTCGTTAGAGGTTTCATATCTAGTGATATGAGATTGCTCTCCATATAAATCTTTATTATGGAGAAAGATGGAAACTAAGTCCATCTTCTCGTGCTGCTTCTGGTATACACCATCAACTGAAGCTAATACGAGGCACTTAGCTTTTGCTTTATCTTTTTCCCTTGTCTGACGGATATTCATATCCGCGACAGTGGAAACTGGACCTGGGACGGCGGGATCTTGAGTAGTAATAGGGTGGTCCAGCTTGTTATAACCAATGGACATCTGGACAGACCTTTGCCAGTCATATAAGTCAGATTCAGTCAATTTGTTATCTAGATGTAACCTATGTGTGGTCACAAGGTCGCTGCAATTAAGAGAGAGAGAAGAAAACATTTTAGCATGATATTGTTGCAAGTTTAGATTGGTTTTAAGTTTATCTAAACAGGATAGCTCCCACTGTTTCTCGAATCCTTCCTCAAACCATAAAAGAAGAATTAGCCAGGACAATTCTCACCGTACAATACTTGCTTAACCGTTCAGCCAGGCTAGTGTCGATACTTCGAGGGAGGTTTTCCAACGCTTTCGCGAAGTTCTTTAATTAAATAACCTCTTTTCTCTGGGGGCGTAACCCCACTGACACCTTTCTTGGCACTTACTTGATTTATAGTATTGATCGTTAAGTGATGAATCTCCTGATAAGTAGCATGTACTCACAGTAGGATCGGGATCCAAAATATCATCGTATGATAATGTTGAAGGAATCCTACCAACATTCATCAAACTCCAAAATGGTATGCTCTCTCTGCAAATTTCGGTTTCTTTAGAAATTCCCGATGTGGATTTTTGCCCCATGCTCTTATGACCTTGACTTTAGTCAACAAATCATAAGTCACATGTCAAGTTCTACCCGTTATTGTCCAGGTTAATTTGAACCCACCCGTATATACCCTTGACTTTAGTCAACAAGGTAATACGACTGTCCCAAACCAACGCATCTATCTATGCTGCATATAAATATCCAACAGCTACCAAACACTGTGCCTTGACTTTAGTCAACAAACACAGCTTGAATACTATTGACTATCTATATGAAATGACGGAGGGCTACGAATGGTTTTGGCAAAACCGTGAACGTAGTGAACTTGATATAATCGAAGGAACCTGATACTTTTTTTAAAAGGAGTGGTTAAAGCTCCGCAATTAAAAATCTGATCCTTTTTTAAAATAACCGAGTGGTTTCTTTTAAATTTGTTCCAACGATTAAATTTTGGTTTATTTTCTTTGCATTATAATAACGCGTCCCATCATTTATCCTATCATTGCAGAAAACAACGAAAATACCACGTCCTCTTATGCCATCCGCATTCGCCACGGGGTCCCGTCATCACCCGTTAGGTTACTTAACTAACGACAGAGCGGGGGCTGGGCTAGCGCGGGTGTAAAACATAAGTGACGTCTAATAGCTATCATATATAGATATTGTACATTCGTCAGACGCAATAATAAGCATTCCAGATCACAGATGAACTTTATTGGATTTATTAGCAATCCGCATTTGCTTTGAGCCTGCAATAAAAGACGGATTACACAGTTGTAATGAATTGCCATTACCCCACCCTAGACCCCTACGGGTACGGCAAACTACCCGCCAAGTACCAGAAGTGAAGCGGTCTGCCTCAACACTACAAAATACCCGGTAGTTTGTGTACCCCACCTTGGGTCTATCCTAAGAGCAAAAACAGTAAAAAGAAATAATACAACGGTGGCTACAACCGCAACCTGGATGTGCCCCGCAAAAGAATATTACATCAAATTACATTTACATTGAATGAATATTAAATACATCTCAAACCCCCGGCTAATCATCACAACAGTCCAATACAGTTCATATACACAAACAGTAAACATTTCAGAAATGTGCAACCCCCTGCCAACTGACATACTAGCAGTTAGGGGAGGTTTACGAACACATTAAACATTACAGATAAAAACCCAGTTAGCAAATATCTTAGAACATCGATCGAATACCAAATTCCGTGTCTACCCCAAAAGCAAATCATCACACAGGCAACCTGGGCAGAAACAGTATATACAGGAAAACAAAACACAAAAAAATAAGAATTACTGTGAAACCCCGAGTCAACTCGGCGTTGACTCGGCGGCGGAATCGCGGCCAAAAGCACCATTTGGCCGCGGTTCCGCGGCCGTTTAGTCGAGTTGCCTCCTCGAATTTTCCTAGATTTCTTACAATTCCCTGCTGTGAATTTTAAGGTATGTCAAAAATTTTTTGCGACACTTTTAAAATTTACAGAAACTGTTAAGGATTAGAGTTTTGTTTTCCGTGTTTTCCGTCGATCGAACTTCTAATCAGTTGCTAACAAGCTAGTAATGGTTTAGTTGGCTCTGATACCACTGTAAGTCCATGTCACGCACCCCACTAACTTGCGGGGAGGCGGAATATATGAAAAACGATTAACAAAGCTTCGTAACACGGACTTGAGCGCATGAATCGTAATCTAAACCATTGCTAACGATATACTGGAGGTTTAACTACTCGGTACCGGAGTTATACCTCACGTTACATGTCCTTCGGGTCTTCATCGCTGTCCTCCACTCCTCGTAGGCTCCTTGGAACATCGGCAACTTCACGGCCTCCTCGAATCAAAGACGATCCATCCGAAAGCTCCTACGCCAAGCTAAATCTCAAACTTGAGATAACTAGGTTGCTTAAAGTGCTAATCTAAGCTACCTAGGGGATATAGAGTGAGGTTATGGATGTTTTAGTCTAGCTAACCCTTGATCTCAACACATGAGAGGTTGGAGTTAGGGTTTCAAGAGAGAGTGAGCTTGAGAAGAGAGAAGGAGAAGATGAGAATCAAAAGAATAATGAACTCATTTTGAATATAACAACCATAACAATTTAATCAAATAAATAAATAAATGATTTAATCATTATGGTTGATGCATTCACCTTGTGTGATTCATCATATGACTCATTATTTCATTAATGAGTCATTAAGTGCAAAGGATGAATCATACAAATGAGTCATTAATCAATTAATGCTCATGCCACCTTAACCCCTTAGTCACCACTCTTCTAGAAGGTTCCCGACAAATTACGAGAACGCCCCTATAATCCGTGAAAACACGGAAAAACTTTAGACTGTATAAATCCAATAACCCGATACGAGAAACTGGCTTAAACCAAAGCCGGCTAGTATAAACTGTCCGAAAAGTCGTACGTGCGTAAACACACGTACGCATCCGAACCCTTGTCGTAAAACCATACGACCTCTATATCGTTTCGCTTGGAGCAGGGAAACTCTCTGTGTGGGACTCTAAAGACTCGACACTACGCTGGCAGTGGGTTTAACCACAGACCGCAAGCGGCACTAGCTGTACGTAACGGTCCTCAGGTAGATGTCGATAAGAACGCCGATGAGGAAAACCATCTCGAACCCCTATTGAGCCTGATGTGACAATCTCCGTACAGTCCGGTCTGTTCGTCTAAGACTATCGCATATCAAGCCTAGGGGGCGGCAAGCGTCAGTCCCTTAATAGCTGTATAAGTCGTGTCGGAGCGAAGCACATTACGTCCTGAGAAGCTACTGGAACCTACCAGTATATTTCGCTTGCCCTGGCCAGGGACTTTGCGTAATGGCTCTCTGACACAGCGCGATATCATCTCCCAATACCGGGAGAGACGAATCCTATCTAACCGCCACTGCCTCCAAGTGCTCGGGACTGCACCCAACTGCCACCTGTTTGCACGACTCCTTTGAGCCGTGGTAGGGTAGCAATCTAAGAACAGTGGGACACACTCGAGGCGAAGCAGCAGTGTCAAGTCTGCGGACTATGCTGTACTCATGTCACCTGGGAACTGTTAACTGACGATGGGTATAATACCAACCAATCAGTTCCCCGGCGAGTCCTGTCCGGTGTACCCGTAACCTAACGAGCACCTGTATACTATCTCTAGTACGACGTACTGATGGCTGTGGGACAGACCATCTCCCCAACTGGGATGAGAAGCGTATACACTTAGTCTACTCTGGAATATCGATGCCCTATCTCGATAATCCAACGACCAGGGACCTGTATAGGATGTTGCTTACAGACTACCCAGCCCCCACTAGTGTGACTGCCATCACGACGCTGGTAATCAAGCAAAGATTCTATGGGCTCTACTAATATGTATAAGTGATACGTTACAAGAAACATATGCACATATTAAAATAGACTCAAACCAAGTAGCATACTACCATGTTTAGCAAGACTGTTATATACAACTGTGAATATCCCAAGCTTCCATTAAGTAATATACATGCTAGTATGATACAATAATGGCCCCTAGGGCATATACACTAACAGTTTGATTGGCTCTTGTTATCATGACAGCCTTGCTTGTAACGTGATGTATACCTAAATGCCAACAATTATATGATATCTCTTAACTTGACCTGTTGTCTTGATAGACGTAACTTGTACATGCTTGTTTCTGTGTTGGTATTAGGTAAATACTATATTGACACTTGACACGAACATGAAATCCGGGAAAAGGGAAAATCAAGAATGGAACCGAATTGTAACTCAAGAGTTATTGATTGCTAAAGACTGATCGGTCGATACGAGTTTCGGGCTCCGGAATGATGATGCTGACATCATTCGTCCATATTTGATTTGTTTTACTGCCTAGCAACACATCTCGGATTAAGCCCCGAGAGTCATGAGACCGTGGTCCCGGGCATGCACGTGATACTATTGAGTTACGATGAGAATTGCATTGATTGGTTTCAAATACTTATAAAATAGATAACTTAAAGACATGGACACTTAGGATACACATTGACACGATTGCCCTGTTTTACCTTGCTATGATATATTACTTGTTATTGTTAATGTTAGTGCATGCCTACCTGACATTGATTCCTGTATAACGATATATTGTATCCCATTCCAGCTATATTCATTATGATATTATATTCGAAACTCTAGCATCTGGATTTTGCATGGCCCAGATCCCTTGGCTATAGAACAGGAGTGTTCCCTTCCGAACGGCGGCGACGACGTTAGGACGTCTTGCCTGAGATTCGGGGCAGATGCTATTTTGGTTTTATCCGTCCACCTCTCCGAAGATGCCAAGTTGATTTATGGCACCATGTATCGGAGGTTTAGACGGATGCGGCCGATGTAGCAGACTTCGTCAGATTCCCCCTCGCTTGAGGGGTTTTTGATTGTGGGGACGCTTTTCCCTGCAGGCGCAAGCCCCTGCAGTTAATTACGCTACCGCATCGCGGTAACAACTTTCTCCTTCTCCAGAATTTCACTTCGTGTCGTGTGTGTTTGTTTTGTTTGTGGTTGCCCGAGGATTGTATACGGAGACTAATTTATGTCGTCGCCCGTAGGACGTGGATTAGTCCAAATCCATATTTACTTAGATTTGGGTTTGGTGTTTTAGTTTAAGGATACGTTAGCCGTGTTGAGCCTAAGATCAACTTAAACGTTCGTTAAGGATACGTTAGTCTGATTTGAGACTAAGATCAACTTAACGGAAGAGCATTTTAGGGCTCCATTGTTCCAGTTTAAGGACATAGTGGTCCATTTTTAATATATGGCCGTCGGGACCCGTCACCTCTCTGACGCCGTTGAAGGATTACAACGACAGGTGTCAGAGAAGTTCAGAGATGTACCCTTGAACCAAAGTTGGTTAAGGGGTTTATAGTCTAATTTGGGACTAAAGTCTGTTTGAAGGTTTAAGGATAAGTTAGCTATATTTGAGGCTAAGATCGACTTAAACGAGATCGTTTAGATCCGACAAAAGAGCATTTGGGGGCTCTATTGTTCCAGTTTAGGGACATAGTGGTCCGGGTTCCAGTTTAGGGACATGGGGGTCCATAGATAGTTTAAGGACATTGCGGTCCATTGGATCTGTGGCCGTTGGGACCCGTCACCTCTCTGACGCCGTTGAAGGATTACAACGACAGGTGTCAGAGCAGTTCAGAGATGTAGCCTCGAACCGGATGGAGATTGATTTAAAAGAGCAGCCGTGCTCAGTCAGTTTAATTTGAGGACTTACGGCCATGATTGGGCTAAGTCCAGTTGAGAACGTTTTTCTTGATTTTTGGCCTATTAGGCCTGTGCTAGGGCTTTGCCCATGTCTAGTAATGCACTGCATTTTATCTTGGCCCGCTAGGCCTTTCTACTTGGGCTCTGTCCCTTCATTTTCGATGCAGAACATCTATCTTTGTTTGGGCTCTACCCCCTTTTAAAATAATGCAAAGCATTTAATTCGGCATGTTAGGTCTTTTTTAATTGGGTTAGGCCCTTCTGCAAATAATACAATGCATTAATTATTTGACAGTGGCTTGTCAGGCGCTTTGCGCCAAATAATGAGCGCAAGCGCTCGTGGAAGCGACACGTGTCGCACTCTGGTGAGCGCAAGCGCAACAGCGCAGTGCGCTGTGTCAGTGTGCTGCGCTGCTGACACGTGGCGCTCCCTGGTGGCTTACGCCAACACAGGAGCGCAACAGTGCAATTTTTGCAAGTGCAGAGCACTGTTTTATGTTTTGATCGATTTTAAATCAAAGAAAACAAGTTTTTCTTGTTTTCAAAGAACCAATAGTTCACAAGTGCAAAGCACTATTTTTTTTTTTTATTATTGAAGATCATTGATCTTGTTCTTAGATCAACGATCTATTAGAAATTCTTCTATCTTAAAGGTCTTTTACCTTTTTCTTCTTGAAATTTCTTCAGAGTTATCTCTGTTTGAAGTTGTCACGCCCCGCTTCCCAATGTACGGCGAAGTGGTCGTGACGAGGCCCGCTACGTATGTACTCAGAAGTACATACGCTAAGCGTAACTAAGCAATATAAAATAATCACAAGAGACAAATGAGATTGAGATAACAGCAACTTTTATTAATAACATTCTTTATACAATGCATGAAATGAAAATACAACTGGAATGAAAAAAAGAAAGCAATGCCTAAACAGTGGCATAATAATAAAAGGAAATACTGGAAAGAACAAGTACAAAGTCTAGAGCTCTGGATCTTCTTGGAACTGCTCCAAATCTTCAGTTGTTGGCTCGGTCTCAACTTGGTCCAACGCACCTGACGACATTCAAAGAAGAAAGAAATAGAATGTCGTCAGCGAACAGGTCGCTCGGTAAGTCCCAAAGAAAAGTGGAGTGAGAATGGCAGAGTAACAGTATTTTCTAGAGTATTATGTTGTAGAATATTATGGAATATTGTTTAACGCAGTTGTTTGTAGCTTGGTACAGAAGAATGCCAGTGTATACGAGGGGGATCTCTATATGCTAGAGATCAGTGCAAACGGAGAGTACAAGGAACCGTTATGCCACGGTACAACAGCAACAGTATTCATGTTAGGTGTCTTAATCTGACCACCTCATTCCACTTTTAACATCTTCCGTACCAATCTACCCCTTTAAACCCCGTAATGTTTTAACAGTGTTGTAGTAATGGAATATGTAAATTGAGTGACTGACCAAAACCATGATATCAGTAAACATGTTGCAACTGTATAATCAGGTAAATGGAATATCAGGATAATGGAGAAAAGACACCAAATCTTGTGGCTTACAACTACCGCGGCCCCTCTCAATGGGTCGCCCAACTCTAATACCTTAGTTCTCAACAGACAGGGCCAAAACGTCTGCAAGCCCACGATACCCTTGGTCCTTGGTAATTTTTTTACCATTTTCAAGAATCTTGATTTTCAGAGCCTTGCTCTTGCTTAAGAATTTTAGAGCCTTGCTCTTGCTTTTTCCCAAGAACTCCAGAGTTCAGAACTTAAAACCATCTTAGGTATATTAAAATTAAATAAAATTAAAGTTGATTAATAGAGCCTTGCTCTCATAGATCTTTGATCTAAAACCTTTTTGGGGTTTTATTAACAGAGCCTTGCTCTCCAAAATTCATAGATCTACAGAGATCTTGTTCATGGGTTTTAACCCATGAACAGAGCTTTGCTCATGGATCAAATGTAGATCTTTTTTTTGATCTGAAAATGAAGAACTCCTAAAAGTTTTTCATGGATCTTTAAGATCTCAAATTTTTTTATCTTCCGGAGTTAAAATTTCTTTTTGATGGATTTTTCCATCATTATTATAGAGCTAGGCTCTTTTTAAGGAAATTTTATTCCCTTGAGACCAGAGTTTGACAAACGTCACTCTGTGACAGAGCCTTGCTCTAAATGAGGAGATTTTCTCCTTGTCTCTAGGGATTTCCCATCAATGAGAATATTCTCTTGGGAATCTTTTCATTAATTGACAGTCTCACCCAATGATGGGGCTGTCTTGTTAAATGATGTACTGTCATCCAGATTTTGTGGGTCCCCATTTGGTCCCCCTACCCACTGCATTGCAGTGTGGTGTAAAAATTTTAAAATGTTGAGCGTTGGAATTATAACACTGACGGCTAATTTTTTGTCTCTTCGCAGGAAACATGTCTGCCAATTTGTCTTTTCCGTTTGTTCGCTCGGAGGGAGGGTTTCCCCAGGCACCGGTGGACCGCGTGGTGCTCGCTCTCATCAAGGATCATGACCCCGAGTACAAGAGTCTTCACTTGTGGGGTAGGTGGTACAATGAGATCATCCAGGGTCGCCGAAGTTTCGGTTTCGCCACGCCGTTTGAGCCAACATTTTCACTCCCCTACACAGATGAACCCACGGTGAAGTATGCCGTGGAGGTCAAGAATTGGAATTCGGATGACCTTCTCCAGCCTGCAATTGGTGCTATCCCCGTGCAGCCGCCGCCAGCAATAGATATTTTAGGGAGGCGAATTTGTCAGGGTGAAGCACGCCCTTGAGGACAGGCCTATAATATTGGATTGATCCCACGACCGCCTGTCGGATATTTGCAATGGGCCCGGTACATCCTATCAGCGAAGAGGACTCATCTGATGAGGATCGGTTTGTACTCAGCCATTTACGTCTCGCTCTTTGAGTATCCTTCTCCTCCAACGTGGTGGGTTAAGGCTTTTATCGAGCAATGGAACATCCCCACCCACACCTTCCTGATGACGGACCGGGAAGTCTCTATCTCCTTGGAGGAGTTTGCTGAAATCTCGGGTCTGCCGATGAGGGGAGAGCTTTACGAGGAGCCGCTTCCTCCCGATGAATACGTCTTTGCCACCAAGCCGCTGGTGTTTGACCTGACGCCGGAGAACACTATTCAGCACCAGTACCCGGGCTTGGTTAAGGTGCTGGAGATCTATGAAGGACTCTATCTGGAATCGGCCATCTGGGGTGTCAGTTTCGCCGATTTTATTGCCCGTTTTATTCGACCGGAGTTCTTATCGGAGCGGAGCGAGAAGTTCACCCAGCTCGACGACCCTTTCGGATTCGGTTTGGATCGCCGACCCACATCGGAGGATGACCACAAAGACTTTTACCTCCCCAGTGCCGCCGTCGTCCCTTTTTCAGAAATTGCCGTCCCGGGCATGGATGAGGAGACTTTTTTTGTGGGGTTCCTTGGCTTGTGGCTGTGCAGCTTTGCGCTCCCTATGCACCCGCGCCACATGCGGCCATCTGTTTTCTACCCAGCGCATCGGATGGTGGCTGGTTTGCAGTTGTCAGTAGGAATCGCCGGGCTGGCTTACCTTTATAATGGACTTAGCGTAGCGGCGGACACTAGTGAGCCTGGGGTGCAACCCGCCAACTTTCCGATGCACTACTTTACCTCTTGGATGGAAATGCACGTGCACGGGGTGTTCGGCGCCCATAAGATTCCTCCCTTTTTTGAGAAATGCAGGCTCCCGAGGGTCATACGGATGGTCGGGGCTTCGATCGTAGTTGCACCTCCGCGGGAGGTTAGGGGGCTGCTGTTTCGACCACACCTGATCGGGGCGAAGGTTTCCTTCTTGGATAAGGTCATAACAATAGGCTCAGAGACCACCAAGTCGGTAGTGCGGCCACACGATGATTTTAAAGACGGGGCTTCCATATTGAAGGCTCGGGAAATCCTCCATCTCTACTCCATTCGGCCGGGCTACCTGGTGTTCAGGCAGAATGAGACAGCATTCTTCATGAGGTATAACCCTCACCGGTTTGCTCAACAATCGAGCTACAACCAAGGGATCCCGATGGAAGCTTTCTTGGAAAAGCCCGTGGTTAGCTGAGAAGGAATAAAGAATGCAATGCACCACTTTATGCGGCTTAACACGGGTTCTTATTTCTTCATCAGCGAGCCGAGCTGCGTCCCCAAAGTCCTCAACGCGTACGTGGCCTGGTATGCGCATGCTATGGGTCCAGTTATCCAAATGGAAAAGCGCATGCTGGTCGACCGCAAGGGTGCACCTCCCGGCGGCGATCACAAGGCTCCCCTGAAGCCGAGGACCCCGGTCATTCCTCCATTAAAAGGTGCTGGAGTTGGACCTCCACGCATGTTGAGCCCTCCGCGCGGATTGCCGCTTCGCGATATTATGGATGTGCCACCAGCCCCCCGTGCTCCAGTGGAGGTGGTAAAGGTGGTATCGCCGGAGTCCGGCGCAGGCGCGGATATCGGGACCCGCCGCCCTAAGGTGCCTGCCAAGCGCAAATCAGCCCCAGGTGCATCCAGAGCTGGCGGGCAAAAGAAGAAGAAGTCGCTCCTTTCCCTCGACGCGATCCTCGGTTTAGAGCCTGAGACCCCTCTTACCGAAGGAATAAGTGAATATGGCAGCAATAAGGGCTTCTCGGTAGACCCCACAAACACCGATTTGGCGTCCGCTATTGCAGCTTTTGAGCGATCAGCGAGGCTCGAAGCGATGTTGAGTAAACTCGCTAAGTCAGGTAGCCATTAGTTGCTTTTTTCGTCATTTCATCGCATTTTTTATCATTATTTTTGACTAATATTTCCCCCCATTTTTCAACAGGTGTCACTACCGAAGAAGCCATCGCTGCTTCCTTGAAAACCTTCCAGGAGGAAGAGAATAAGCGCGTTTTAATGGGCGTTGGTACGTATCGCCTTATCAAAAATTTTTGTCTTCTTTTCTGATGGCCAATCTAACCTTCTTCCTTTGTTTCTTTGCAGGGGCTGCGCCAGCTGATGTGGGGACTCTCCCCGGATCCTCTACTGAAGTCCCAGCTTCCTCGGGGCTGCCGCGGGAGCCTCAACTTGACAAAACGACGAGGGATGCCTTGAAAAATTTAGAGGCATCCCTGTTCACGGACGAAGACGCCTCAATGAAAGAGGCTCTGGTGAGATCCGTCTCAACGGCTCGGGAGGAGAGGAAGCGGCTGAGGCGCGAGGCGAAGGCACGCAGGGATGCTTTGGCCGTTGGAGCGGGCCCAAGCACCGTCCCTCATGCCGATACTCCTTCAGAAGAGGCCCCCGTCGCCCTATCCACTGCTCGCAGACAAGTAGCGCGTGCAGTTCGGAGTGCAAACGATAAATCCACTTCAGGTAATATTTCTTTCAGAATCTTGTTGTAAGAATTATAAAGCCGTCGGTTCTTATATATCCTATCCTGCAGGGCCAAGTCCGACCAAGGGGGAGGCGGAGACCGTCGAACCCAAGAAAACAGAGGAGGAGGCACCGGCCGAACCCGAGCCAATGGTGGGCAACGTCGTCAGGGTTACCGAGCCTGAGCTTGAGGTTGAGGGATCTGCACCCGAGAAGGTCGTTGATGTCGAGCCTGAGGTAGCGGCAGATGAAATGACCGTTATAACTGAGCCCAGGGTAGTGGCGGACGAGGCGCTTGAGGCCGGCGACCTCATGGTGACGGCGGATGAGACGATGGAGACCGCTGAGCCCGAAGAAGTAGCGGGTGAGATGGGCACGACTCCTGGGGAAGAGTCAGCCGCTCTTTCTCAAGAGTCCGGCAATGCTCCGATCATTGCCCTCCCCGTCTATGATCTTCCGCCGTCTCCTGGCTGCGTAAGCACGACGACGGCCCCTATTGAGTCGGGTGATGAGGCCACGGGCAGTGGCCTCATGTCGATGGAGGAGGGAGTCGCCTCCGTTTCGGCCGGCAGCTCATCAGCTAAATCCCAAGTTACTGTATTTTTTATCTTACAATCCTTTCTAACAAGTTCACACTTGTTCGTAACGCAGGTGCCGCCAGCGCCGATGCCCCATTGCTCGAGGGAGCGCCTTCAACTACTGCCTTAGCGGTGGTCACCTCTCAGCCCTCCCTTGTACCATCAAAGATGTTGGAAGGTATGGGTTTGCAACTTACTAGTTTTATCTTTCAGACGCATAACTTATGTACTAAAGTCGCGTTGTTGTGTCTTTTCAGGAGTACTTTTTGACCATCTTTATCAAGTGTTGCTCCCACACTTCTCCTTCCCATCTGAACTCGCTGCTCCCTCTGGTGGCGCTGGTGAGTATAATTTCCGACCGATGTCTTTCTTTTTCAGCGATGGAATTATTTCTAACTTTTTCTCGTCCTAACTGCAGTGCTACAGATCGAAGGAGGAGACGAAAGATCGGTCACGCCACCTACCCTTCCGGCTTTGCCACCTGCTTCAACTGGTATAGTAGACTATCTCATCAGTGACTCTTTCCATACTTCTGGAACCGTCATCTAATCGCATTTTGTCCTTTCAGCTGTCGTTCCGGTTCTGGCGCCCTTCGAGCCTCGTGTCATAATGCCGGCGGGCCCTTTCCTGAGACGTCCGTCCTCGAAAGGCGCCGCGAATAGTCTGCGCATGTTGAGCGATTATATCGAGGAACTCGATGTCGAGACTCCTACATCTGCTGCAGACTTCGCCACGGCGGTTAACCCAATGCTGGTGATACTCGTCAATTTCCATGACGAGGGCATCGTTGCATCTTGGGTTAATCACTGCAGGGAGATTGAGGCTCGCCTTCATCAGCTGGAGTCGATGCGTCCTGCCCCTGAGGTTCTGGTCGTGAGTACTCAACGGGCAGCATGGCTCGAGCAAAGCACTTCTCATTTCCGCCATTTAGAACAAGAAGCAGCTTTAAGGCTGAAGGAGTGTCAGGAGTCTTCAAGCGAAACTGCTCGCCTACGTGCTGAAGTTGAGGCGAACGCTGCTGAGGTAAAGGCTGTCTTTGAGGGTCTTTTGGAGCGTATCTCAAATGGGCTGAATTTGAAGCAGAAACTTGACGCTGCCGAGCGTAATGCCCAAGGTCGCGAAGCCACTCAGCAGGCCATCGGGGAGCAGCTCGCATCTCTCTTGCAGCAACGGACTCAAGTAGAAGCCGAACTGGCGGTGGTGGCCGATCAGGAAAAGGCATGGAAGGAAGTGTGCGAACAATTGATAAAGCTATTTAAGACGCTTCCTTCCCAGTAGCTGCCTTTGTATCAATGTATTTGTAAAATTTTCCTTTTAAATAATATGTATCCATTCTTTATTCTTTTGTACGCTTCATCTTGTACTTCTTTGAATTAATGAATAAAGATACACAATTTTTCCTATGCAATGTCTTGTATGCTCTTTCGCTTTCTCCCTTCCTCTTATTATCAGCATGTTGACTTGATAATTATAATTGGCAGACAACTTAGTTTTTCCGAGAGATAGCGATGGCTTAGGCCGCAGGTTCAGATCTGCCACCTAAGACTTTTCAACTCTATGAGCCGTGAGGGTCTCATAGAGACTTTTCTCCCTACGGATCGAGAGGATCTCGTAGGCGGGTTTTCTCCTTAGGAATCGTGAGAATTCCTAAGTGTGTTTTCTCTTATAAGTCGTAAGGATCCTATAAGAGAATTTTTCCCTCTTACGAGTCGAGAGGACCCGTAAGCGGTTGTTCCCTCCTTATCGAAACTCGACTTTGGAGAGTGAGACCCGTGAATAGTATGCAAGAGACCGTTTCAGACCAACTTGCAAGGTCTCAGTGCTTAGGAAACAGGCTTCTTTTATGCCCACTGCCTAAGGCTTTATCTCACGAATCGAGCCGCCTCGAGAGTTTCTCGCAAAGACATCAATTTCTTCACGAGTCGAGACGAATCGAACATTTCTCGCAAGACCATCCTAACGTCGCATTTAACCTCTGCTCTTTACGACAGAAGTCCGTTAGGGTCTATGGTACTTAGGGTTTTGGCCATCGTACCGTCGCATAAGCTGATATATTCCTCGATAGGCAATCGTGCTGTTCGAGTAGCCCTGCGACTGCCGTGTCTCTGATCCCTTTGGGGGCTGGACAAGATGTCTTCAAGCAATCTTCCTATGCAATTTGACCGTCGGAAGAGCAAGCGTTAGGAATTTGCCATGCCGCTTTTTACTTGAGGTTAGGCCCATTTTGGTGAGCCCTGATAAGTCATAACCACTCCGCGCTGGTGTTGGATGATCTCCGATAGTCTTTCAGGTTTTATGTGAGTTGCCGTCAAGACCTTGAAGCTAGGAATTTGGCCTTTGCTTCGTTTGCTGGCATCGCGTCTGCTGTATCGAGACGAATGTCGCGGTTGTCTTTAGGTTGCTGGTGAACCGTCGAGGTTTGGAACTAGGGATTTTGCCGTGGCTCCGTTTGTTTGATCGTCGCGTCTGATCCCTGCTGGATGAAGAATGCTGGGGTGATATCTCGTTTGCTGTATCGAGACGAACGTCGGGGTGGAGCTGGGATCTTGCCATGGCTCCGTTTGTTTGATTGTCGCATCTGATCCCTGCTGGAGGAAGAACGCTGGGGTGACATCTCGTCTGCTGTATTGAGATGAACGTCGGGGTGGAGCTGGGATCTTGCCGTGGCTCCGTTTGTTTGATTGTCGCGTCTGATCCCTGCTGGAGGAAGAATGCTGGGATAACATCTCGTCTACTGTATCGAGACGAATGTCGGGGTGGAGCTGGGATTTTGTCATGGCTCCGTTTGTTTGATGATGTTGCGTCTGCTGTGTTGAGACGAACGTCGAAATGGTGACCACTCCGCGCTGGTGCGAGATGATCTCCAATTGTCTTTCAGGCTTTATATGACTTGCCGTTAAGACCATGAAGCTAGGAATTTGGCCTTTGCTTCGTTTGCTGGCATCACGTCTGCTGTATCGAGACGAATGTCGCGGTGGTGTCCACTCCGCGCTGGTGCGAGATGATCTCCAATTGTCTTTCAGGCTTTATATGACTTGCCGTTAAGACCCTGAAGCTAGGAATTTGGCCTTTGCTTCGTTTGCTGGCATCGCGTCTGCTGTATCGAGACGAATGTCGCGGTTGTCTCTAGGTTGCTGGTGAACCGTCGAGGTCTGGAACTAGGGATTTTGCCGTGGCTCCTTTTGGTGATGTCGCGTCCGAACCCTACTGGAGGAAGAACGCTGGGATGACATCCCGTCTGCTGTATTGAGACGAATGTCAAGATGGAGCTGGGATTTTGCCGTGGCTCCGTTTGTTTGATTGTGTTGCGTCTGATGTGTCGAGACG
The DNA here is from genome assembly GCA_030015575.1 of Agapanthus africanus. Taxonomy (NCBI): domain Eukaryota; kingdom Viridiplantae; phylum Streptophyta; class Magnoliopsida; order Asparagales; family Amaryllidaceae; genus Agapanthus; species Agapanthus africanus. The sequence goes on from JASDDO010000001.1 coordinate 547,375,242, forward strand.
AACGCTGGGGTGACATCTCGTTTGCTGTATCGAGATGAATGCCGATGTGGTGACCATTCCATACTGGTGTGAGACGATCTCCAGTTGCCTTTCTGGCTTTATATAGGTTGCCGTCAAGACCCTGAAGCTAAGAATTTGGCCTTCGCTTCGTTTACTTTAGTGTGTCGGAATCTTGTCGAAGGAAGGACACTGTTGTTGACATTGCGTCTGTTGTATCGAGACGAATGCTGAGGTGGAGCTGGGATTTTGCCGTCGCTCTGCTTTGTTTTGACCGTGAGGTCTTTTGTTGACGTTGCATCTGCATCCTGCTGGACTGCGAAAGAATGCCTTTGTTAACATCTCGTCTGCTGTGTCGAGACGATTGTTGAAATGAAGCTAGGCTTTTGCCGTCGCTTCGCTTTGTTTCGACCTTAAGGTCTTTTGTTGGAATTGTATCTGCATCTTGATGGACTGCGAAGGAGCGCCGTTTGTTGATTCTTAGGCCGTAGATATTGCCGTTAAGATTTGGCTCCTTTTTCTGATGGAGCATTGGGAGGGAAAGGGTGCTTCCTTCTTTGTTTGTGTCCTGGATTGTATACAGGGATTGCTGTGCTATCGCCTGCAGGGCAAAAGTTTCATTCATTTATTATTATTATTTTATTTCCGCGATGCTCTATCATTTCAGCTTTATATCGCGAAGGTCGCGATTGCCCAATCATTTCGGCTATTTTTCACGGTGCCCAATCATTTCGGCTGTTTTTTTTATTTTTACTCGCTGCTTTTTATTGCGAGTTGCCCAATCATTTCGGCATTTATTTTATTTTCACTCGCTGATTTTTATTGCGAGTTGCCCAATCATTTCGGCTATTTTTCTTGCATACATTTTTACTTCCTGCTTTTTATTGCAAGTTGCCCCATCATTTCGGCTATTTCGTATGCATGTATTGCTTGCTGATTTTCTTTTATCACGAGTGTAGAATTTGGAGTCTGGTGCCAATCTCAGCATCAGCATTGCTACAACTGGAATATTGCCAGGAGCGAATCATCATTTGCCATGAAAAGACTTGGAATTTGATACCGTTTCAGGCATCAGCATCGCTACAACTGGGATATTGCCAGGAGCGGATCATCATCTGGCTCTGTCGATGTCGAACAAAGGCGGCTTAGCGACCAGGGTTAGGGTCCTGTCGACTAAGGCTTTTGACTTCATGAGCCGTAAGGGTCTCACAAAGGTATTTCTCCCTACGAGTCGTGAGGATCTCGCAGGTGCGTTTTCTCCTTAGGAATCATGAGGATTCCTAAGTGTATGTTCCCCTGTAAGTCGTAAAGATCTTACAAAAGGGTTTTCTCCTTATAAGCCGAGAGGACTTATAAGGGTTGTTCACCATATGCACATATCCCCAGTCACGAATGGGACTTTGTTAGGGAATGTTTATTCGCGTCCGTGGATTGTATACAAGGGTCAGTATTGAACCACTTGCAGGGCAATATCGAGGATTATGGGGGTTGCTTAAGCACAGGTTTAGGTTTCTGTAACTTAAGACTTTCAAATCTTATGAGCCGTGAGGGTCCCATAAGAGAGTTCTCCTTACGAGTCGTGAGGATCTCGCAAGTGTAATTTCTCCTTAGGAATCGTGAGGATCCCTAAGTATGTTGCTCCCTTGTGAGTCGTAAGGATCTCACGCGGTTGTTTTCTCCTTACAAGGTCGAGAGGACCCTGCAAGTGTCTTCTAATGAGGTTGCGCCCTTTCGGGTTTTCACAAACACTCGCCGGTAGTCCTGCTGTTTTTACTCACGGAGCCCTTTCGGGTTTTCATCCGTGCCCATTTTGTAGGGTTCCTAGGCACACTATAGAGGTCTCATAAGGCATCAACCATTCCAATTTAAAATTTTATGGGTGCCGAGAAACCCTAATACGGATCGTCGGCTAGAATTCTAGGCGAAAAACGAATCTAGTTAACACTTTAACTAAAGGAGAGAGGCTACAACCTTTGTAGATCCGGTTCTCCACTTCCTTAGCTCCACGTAGGCGTCCTCTCGCTGTCCATCTCGAATCCCGAACTCAATCGTCGGCTTCATCGGAGAAACGGGCGAGCTAGGTCGTCGGCTTCGTGTCAAAGACGATCTACGTCGAGGCATCACAAGTTCAAGCTCCGACTTCACAAAGTTGTGAAACTTGTGAAGAAAACACCCAAAAAAACTTGGCAAGAGGTAGAGGGTGAAGAAATAGGAGGTGGGTTTACTTTAGAATTGGATTTCTCTCACTAGAACTCAAGTTGCCATTGATGGCATCAAGGTTTCTATCTTGAAGAAGAAGGAGAAGATGAAGCTAGTTTTATGATAAGTGTTTTTTTAAAATGAAAAGAAAATTCATACTTATCATAATCTAACTAGGGTTAAGTGTAGAGAATAAACCATGGTCATTTGGAGAGTTAGGGTTAAGCATGAGGACAAGAATGGTTGCAAAAGTCAAGGCTTCATGAAGCTTCAACTAATGACAAAGAAAGCCACCATTCTCATCATAATCCTTTTCAAATAAATAAATAAATAAATGAATATGCAAAACCCTAATCAATACTTAACCATGGTTTTAATTCTTTACACTTAACAAAGTGATCAAGTATCATCAAACATGATACAAATATGTGCACAAAAGTATATCACATATACTTCTTGCACATCAAGTGAGAAAATCCATATAAAGTGAACCAATACGAGTTAACGCAATGTAATATATCAAATATATAATTATACATTAAATCATTAAATCAACACTTGATTTAACGATCCGGTCATATCGCATATAACCGACTAGTATTCTATGTATCGGCTTATCGAATCAATCCTTGATTCGATATCTAGGTTATATCGAGTATAACCTCTCGATACATCCATCGCGAGAATGAAATACGGTATCCCATACACGCATTATTCTCGGTCCTGCACATATCTCATATGCGCTCCTATTTCGTTTCGCTTGAGCCAGGAAACCTCTGTGTAGGACTCTAAAGACTCGTCAATACGCCGGTAGCAGATGATGATCATATCAAGCACCCACAAGCCGCAAGCGGTCTGCTAAACGTAACGGCCATCCGGGTATTGAGCGATCAGAAGATCGACGAGCTAGCCCGCTCACACTCCTGTGAATCCAACCAGTAACACTTACCGTACAGTCCGGTCTGTTCGTTTGATATGTCGCATATCAAGTCTAGGGGTGGTAAACGTCAGACCCCAATAACCGATAAGTCGTGCCGATGTGAGGCTCATAACGGGTCGAGAAACTACTGGTAACACTTACCAGCAAATCTCTGATCAGCCCTGGCCAGGGACTTCCCTGTTACGACCAATCGAGCACAGCGCAACATCAACCCCCAATACCGGGAGAGACGAAACCCCTCCTATCGCTCATTGCCTCCATGTGACTCGGGACTGTACCCAAAGACCACCGTTTTGCACGCCCTCATGGACGTGGTAAGGTGGAGATCAAAGCACAGTGGGAATCACACAAGACTCTATGACGATCTCGGGTCTACAGACTAACCTGCACAAGTGTCACCTGAGAACTGCCATCTGACGTGAGGTATAATACCATCTGGGAGTTCTCGGCGCGTCCGTCCAGTGTACCCAGTCTCCACTGAGCACCCGTATACCATCTCTGATGTCAAACACCAATGGATATGGGATCATCCATCGCCCATCTCATGGGTCGAGAGGCGTATACGCTAGTCTACTCTGGTATATCGAAGCCCCGTCTCGATACACCCACGACTAGGGACCTTGAAGGATGTACTTATGGACTACCATGTCCCCACTAGTATGATCTGCCTCATAGTCCAGGTAGTCAAGTACACATCCTAAGGGCTTTACCAACATGTAACCATAAGACAGTTTAAAGAGACTAGTGTACATGTTAAGATAAAGAGTAACCAGATAGCATACTATCATATCGAGCAAGAAAGTCATCTCTATATATGTCCAAGCATCCAATATAATATACATCATGTGTACAATACTGGCCTCTAGGGCATACATACAACTAACAAATTTTGCTTATGAACATACCATTTTTTTTATTCTTTTTATTCTTCTTATATTTTTCTAACGAGATTGCGCCCTTTCAGGTTTTCACAAACACTCGCCAGTCGCTCTGCTGTTTTTACTCACGGAGCCCTTTCGGGTTTTCATCCGTGCCCATTTTGCTTATGGACATACCGTTTTTATTATTATTATTATTATTTTTTATTCATATTTTTTTTTCTTTTCCCTCTTTTTTTTTACCTCGTCAGCCTAAGGATGTTGCGGTATTAGTTTAAAGACGTTTCGGTCGTCAGCTAGTTTTAGGACGTTGCGGTCCATCATTAGTTTAAGGACGTTTCGGTCCGTCGTCGCCGTATTTGAGGAGAATCTCTAGTTTACTGACTTTTTGGTCTATGGGGCTTTCTCTATGACTGAGCATGATGCCCCCAGCGTATCCCTCTTTCTCAGAGCGTGCGGTTGTGGCGGTTTCACCTTCCAGTTTTCAGAGATGACGAACTTGCCCTGTTGGTATTGGTCTTCAACCCAATTTTTGAAGACGTAGCAATTTTCGATCAGGTGGCTTTCCGTTTGGTGGTAAGGGCAATAATTGGAATCTTTGACATCGCCTGGCCGCAACGGACGTTTTGGACTCGGCAAATTGATGAGTCTGTTGCGCACTGCCAACTCGAACAGTCTCCTTGTTTTGCCTTGAGGGAACGAGTAAGGACGTCCTAACCTTTCCTCGAGGGATATGTGTGGGTGCATATTGTTTTGACGAACGACCAGTCTTGAGCCACTCGACTGTTGTTGAGTGTTGGCGATGAGGGTCATTTTCCCCTTTCCTTTATCCTTTTTGCTCGATCCTTTGTTTACGGGGCCGAGATTTTTTCCGAATAGCATGTGATTGCACGGCTGAACGTTCTCGCAGCTCCTCAATTCCTTCATTTTTGAAATAAATTCCCCGAGGGAAGGGTTGAGGGTAGCTTCTTCGTCAGAGTCGCTTCCAAAGGTGATAATTTGCGATCCCTTGGAGTAGGCTATATGACAATCGTTGGCTGCTCTTTTGCGCTCATCTATCGCATTTTTTTGACGTTTATGAGCTTCACATTTTGTCTTGTCGAAGTGTTGCTTTTGAGCGACATACCCTTGCCACCAACAGTTAAAGGATTCGCAGTCTTCGGTAAGATGTATGATCTTCTGATGATATAAGCAGAAGTTAGGGTGCATCTTTACCTCAGCGAGAGTATTTTCTTCAGAGGGCGGTAGCTTCATTCCTACTGATAGAGCTTTGGCAAACCTTTTCCTCTTCTTGAATTTGTTTTTATCCACAGTGGATGGCTTTTGATTTGACGGGAATGCCTTGGCTCTTTCCAGTATGGCCATCTCACACTCTTGATTGGGTTTTGCTTTCAGGCGAATTTCATTTAGGAAGACATCGATCAACTCGTCTGATGGCCGCGGAATTTCTGGTTCAGGGTGCGCCCTCGGTTTCTCGGCGCAAGGAGCCTTTTCATCATCTGCCAATGAGTGAGTGATCACATGACAAGTCGCTATGCACTCTTCGGGTTCACTAGATGGGTCTTCTCCATCGTTTTCGGCCTCGACAAAAGAACAAGTTGCCCCCGGCGTGTCCGTCTTCTTTGGAGAGTGCGGCTGTGGTGAGTTCACCTTCCAGCTTTCAGACAGCGCGAACTTGCCTCGTAGGTACTGATCCTCGATCCATCCCTTAAAGACGAAACAATTCTCGATCGGGTGAATTACCGTTTGGTGGTAAGGGAAATAATTGGGATTTTTAAGATCGCCTGGCTGCGACAGACGCTTTGGACTAGGCAGATTGATGAGTCTGTTGCGCATTGCCAGCTCGAACAGTCTTCTCGTTTTATTCTGAGGAAATGAATAAGGACGTCCTAGTCTCTCCTCGAGGGATGGGCGTGGATGCACGATGTTTTGGCGAACGACCGGCTTTGAGTTGCTCGGCTGTTGTTGAGCATTGGCGACGACGATTGCTTTCCCTTTTCCTTTCTCATTTCGAGAATCGGGTTTTGGAGGAGATGGTCCATGGTCCATTTGGGCTAATTTGTCGATCAAGGCCTGGAAAGTGGTCGGCCTGAAGAACATCATGAATTGCGATATGGTTGCTTGCGGATCGAGAGTGCCCACGAACATGCCTATCGCTGGTGCCTCTTCTATGCGTTGTTCGCATTTCGACCATAGGTTCCGCCATCGTGTTGCGTATTGGACCCATGTTTCGCCTGGCCTTATCCTGGAATTTATCAGTACTGTTATCGGGGTGCGTTCACTAGCACTCGCAAATCTTTGTGTAAACAGCAACTCCATCTCCGCAAATGTTTTGACAGAGTCGTTAGGAAGCTTCGAATACCATTCAAAGGCTGTTTCTGCTAAGCTGCCGACGAATTGGCGAAGCAACAATTTGTCATCGCCTCCAGTATTGCCGCATAAGGCCCTGAACTGAGCGACGTGCTGATGTGGATTCCCTGTCCTTTTATATACGTGGAACTTAGGGATCGTATATCCTGGCGGGTAACTGATTTGGTCATACCAGCTTGGATAGGGTCGTCCGGTTCTTACAACCTGACCGGCTGCTTCAGTCGCCTGATGAACCCGGATCTGCTGAGCTATATATTTGTCTAGGTCAGCTTTGGAGATTGCCTCCTCCTTGGCTGTTGACAGAGCCGGTGGAGGATTTGACGTTTCTCCCCTATCGTCTTCAAGGACGATCGGAGGATCTTCAGCAGGGGGATCTTTTTGAATCATCATGCCCACCATGTCCTGGAACAGGAGGGCCATTTTCTTTATGCTGACTACTTGTTCCGCAGCTTCTTTATCCTTCTTCTCCAATATGCGACGAAGGAATTCAGCGTCAGTTTCTTGTTCCTGACGTTCGTCCGAGGACGTTTCAGGGCTTTCTTTTGGCCCGGTAAGTGCAGCCATTGCATTCATCATCTCCTGAAGCTTCTGCTGCTGTTCTTGATCCTTCGTCACGGATCGGGTGAGCGGTCGGTGACCCGTCAAAGCGCGGCTTTCCTCCTTTCCGGAAGCCATATAAACCGTGTGCACTACCATGCCCCAAGACCTGGGGCGTCTGTGTTCAGCGCTTTTACGGTTTGCAATATTCACAGGGGCTTTTTGCGGCCTCCTTTTCTTTTGAGTGATTGACGTTGAGGGAGCCGTCGCAGTGGGCACCCATCCAGCTGTTGCTTTTTTCGGCTTGACAGAGTAGTCCTTCTCCTGCTGAACTTTCATCTTTTTCTGTCGGCGGAGGTAGTCTTGATCGATCACTGACTCTTGGACTTGACGCCAGACCTTGTAGATTTTAGAGGACAGCCGTTGAGGGGGCTGCTCTAGCTTTTTCTCTGGAGTATTCTCCACAGGTGAAGGAGTTTGTTTCAACACCGCAGTAGGAGAGTTTCTGCGCACCGTGTTCAGCAATCCAAAGCTGTTCCCGGTTGGAACAGCAGCATCGATCCCCACCGTTAGAGCTGGCGGAGTTATCCCAAAGGGGGAGTTGTCCCCAGCCTTCCTCACTCGGTGCCAGTGGCGACGTCGAGCATGTCTTGCGGATGGAGTTGCTTCAGCTATAAGGATGTGTCACGCCCCGCTTTCCAGAGTACGCTAGATTGGACACGTGACATAGCCAACCATGCTACCTGTGGGTAGGAAGTATCCATCCACAGTCACATTACGGCTGTAGAGATATCAAGAACAAGATAAAACTATCTAAAACATGTCCATAATCCAGAATAACAGGAGTCAATAATAAATAAATGCGGAAGCAAATGATCCAATACAAATAACTGAAAAGTGTGTCCCATAATGCGGGCTCACACCAGGAAATAAATGCAGGAAATAAAACTAACTACTACTGAACTCACAGCTCAGCCTGCTGGCTGAAGTACTCCTGCTCGGACTGCAACAGCGGTACGGAATCTGGGCCATGCAAAACCCAGACGTCAGCGCGTCATGTCATCAAGTAATATAATATGAACAGTGTAGCAGGCAATGTAATATAAACATGAATACAGCAAGAATAACAATAATATGAATCATACCAGTACAGGGTAGCGTGCGGTGGGTAAACTAAACTGTTCTATCAGGTTTTCTATTCTAAAGTCTTTGAAATCAATTGATGAATCATCGATGTAACTCAATAGTATCCCGTGCATGCCCGGGACCACGGTCAAGACCCTCGGGGCTGAATCCGAGACGTGCCGTTAGGCAGTAACAGGTAGCAGGATGGGCGAGTGATGTCAGCATCATCACTCAGGGGCTGGCCTAGCCCGTAAGACTGATCAGAACAGGTATCGAACTGTTGAGTTACAAGTCAGGTTTCACCTTTGATTTCCCCATACCCCCAAGTTATGTATGTCAAGTCAGGTATTCAGTAGTCAAGAACTAATGCCAACACAGGATCAGGTAAAAGCAGGTTTGTCTGGATAGACAACAGGAACGGTCCATGAGGACTACATGTCAGGTTTGTTGGCATTAGACACAAGATCAGGTAACAGGTAAAGCCATGGTACATCAGGTCCAGCCAGGTAATGTATAAAGGTGTCATGTCATGTCAAGAGTGTACGGTACCATGTCATGTCAAGTAGGAAGTGTAACAGGTCATGTCAGGAAGCACAAGATGTCATGTGGGTGCTCATAATCAAACTAACATAAGCATGTGTATAAATAAACAAGCATGAGTACTATCAGAACAATAAACTGGAACATGTAATATGATATGCAAATAGATATAATTTCAAGGATATGGATGCACAGTTATCGATTAGAGTTATATTTATAGTTCCAATATTAATTAGGATATAATTTATTAAACATGGAGTGTTAATATCACATTATTATGTAGTAATGTGATCTATGGATGCAATTATATGTATCTTAAATGCGATGGATACAAACGGGTATCCGAAAAGTTATAAAACTATAAAATGGTAATGTGGGATGTACAACTAAGCAATATGTGATATAAATATTGATATAATAATATTAATATGGATAGCATATTCAAAGCGATTAATAACTATAAAAGTGGTATTGATTAACCATGCACAAGAAAGTTCCGTTCAGAAATTCAGCGTCACCTTAATTTGTAAAATAGCTTAAAAATAACAAACGTTCTCCAAAAGGGACGTGTCTTATACCAAAACAAAGATAATTCAATAAGGTTTTCAGTTTTATAAGTATAAGCATCTTAGGTTGTCCTTACAAAAAGTTATGAACATTCGAAGTTGAAAGTTTGCTGCTGGAATTTCCCTGGACAGCAGTTTGGAGACATTTTCATTTGCATTTTACGTTATTTAAACAATTTATTTTGCAAGTAAATATTTCATAGAGTTATAGTATTCTGAGTTAGCTTCGTAACGAACTAAAGAACATATACTAATTATTTTTCTATGATTTATAATAAATTTTATACGGTAAGGTGTACAGTAAATTTCAGATTTGTCGTATCCGCTTTTTCAACGATGTTTCATGTGTAAACTATAATATTTTAAATATATAATATCATAAAATGCAGATTATAAACTAATTAAAGATAATAATAAGAAATATTACGATGATGTATATTTTAATTGATATGGATGCAGTATAATGTAATCTAGTATGTCACAAGATAAGTTTTCATGATCTAGATTTAATATGATATAAACGGATGCAAACGGAATATCGAAACGTTATAAAATTAAACATGGGACACTAGATTTAAACTATAGGTATGGTATTTATTTAAATAGGTATAAAATGAATTATATAGCATGTAGCAAGATTAACTTGCCTCGATGGGTCGCGAATCGGGAAAACGGAACGTTAACCGTCGGCGGGGAAAACTCGCGACGGGCGCACGGTTCACGGAATGAACCCAAACGACGAACAAAGGAACCACACGGGTCGGGGTATCTCGCTGGAACGTCGAGAAGCGTCACCGGCACGATGGAATTCTGGCAACAAAAGAACAGTTAAAAAAAATGAGAAACGAGACATGAAGCAAGAAGAGAAAGAATGATAAAGAGAAGTACGAGAGAATATATGAGAGAGAGAGAGAAAAAGTGGAGAGAGAGAGAGAGGGAGAGAAGAGGGAGAGAGAGAAAGTGGAGAGATAGAGAGAGAGAGAAGTGAAAGCAAGAGAGAGAGAGAGAGAGCGCTGCAGGTGGGGGCCCACGGAATTAAAGGGAACGCGATTGGCTAAAGGAGAATTGTTAGTTAGGGATAAATATTAATTAAAGATTCAAAATATTTTAAGGAACGGTAGGATATATATATAGGTTAATTTAAAGATTTAAAAGATAAGTAATGAACAGTAAGATATCAGGTTAGTTAGAAAAATATATGCGATGGTTTTAATAATATTAAAATTTGGGATTTTGGCGCCAAATAAAACATTTCCAAATCGCGCCAGGGTCGAGTCCAAAAATTTGAAATTGAAATAATAGGATTTTAAGCGGGATCCAAATTTTAAAATTAAGTGTTTTATGATTAAAAAGCATATCCCAAAACGGACACATGTACGCGCGCGTAGCCGTCCAAACTCATCCGTTTCACTGAACGGGACGAGAACACAATGCACGGACGCTACCACGAGGTTAGGGGTGTCAAGTAGGCCAAGATGAATATTTTCAATTTTATTTTAGATGCCAAAATTTTTTATATGTAGAAATGACTTTGCCGGGTAAATTTTACAGTAATTAACAAACAAGCAAGTTAAATGAAATGAGTACCACATTATGCTCAAACAGTAACTGAAAATAGTAGCATTGGGCTCGGGTGTTACAGGATGACTTCGTCATGCACCTTGCTTTGAGGAGAGACTGTTATTGGTGTTAGCCTGTCGAAGACTAGAGTAGCAACCGGAATGGCCAGCCTTGTAAAAACTTTCTTGGAAGGAGGAGCTTTTCCAATGATTTTGTCCGCTTGAGCCGGGGTGGCTATCCGCTTTGGGATGGCAGCTTCGGGTATCGTGGGCTTGCAGACGTTTTGGCCCTGTCTGTTGAGAACTAAGGTATTAGAGTTGGGCGACCCATTGAGAGGGGCCGCGGTAGTTGTAAGCCGATCAAAGACCGACTTCTTTGGGGCTTCTTGCAACGTCATTGGGGCATTGAAGCTCATCGGTGGGAGCATGGTCCCGAAGAATAGTCCAGTGGTAACTTGAGTTACCTGCTCCACTGGCATCTTGAAAAGAGAGGCCGCTTGGGGCCCGTTAGTCACTCCTCCAGCAGGAACCGAGCAAGAGTTGCAGTTGCAAGCAGTGCAGTTTGAAGCTATTGATCTTCTGTTTTCTGCACGGAGCAAGACACCAAATCTTAGTATCTCAAATCCACAGACAACCACAGCAAACCACGATTCGTTCGCGAACACGACACACGAAGTGTGGAGTGGAAAGAGGAAAAGGTCCCACCGGGCGTGCCAGAATCTGTTCGCCTCCGAACGGCGGTGACGACGTTAGGATGTCTTGCCTGAGATTCGGGGCAGATGCTATTTTGGTTTTATCCGTCCACCTCTCCAAAGATGCCAAGTTGATTTATGGCACCGTGTATCGGAGGTTTAGACGGATGCGGCTGATGTAGCAGACTTCGTCAGATTCCCCCTCACTTGAGGGGTTTTTGATTGTGGGGACGCTTTTCCCTGCAGGCGCAAGCCCCTGCAGTTAATTACGCTACCGCATCGCGGTAACAACTTTCTCCTTCTCCAGAATTTCACTTCGTGTCGTGTGTGTTTGTTTTGTTTGTGGTTGCCCGTGGATTGTATACGGAGACTAATTTATGTCGTCGCCCGTAGGACGTGGATTAGTCCAAATCCGTATTTACTTAGATTTGGGTTTGGTGTTTTAGTTTAAGGATACGTTAGCCGTGTTGAGCCTAAGATCAACTTAAACGTTCGTTAAGGATACGTTAGTCTGATTTGAGACTAAGATCAACTTAACGGAAGAGCATTTTAGGGCTCCATTGTTCCAGTTTAAGGACATAGTGGTCCATTTTTAATATATGGCCGTCGGGACCCGTCACCTCTCTGACGCCGTTGAAGGATTACAGCGACAGGTGTTAGAGAAGTTCAGAGATGTACCCTTGAACCAAAGTTGGTTAAGGGGTTTATAGTCCAATTTAGGACTAAAATCTGTTTGAAGGTTTAAGGATAAGTTAGCTATATTTGAGACTAAGATCGACTTAAACGAGATCGTTTAGATCCGACAAAAGAGCATTTGGGGCCTCTATTGTTCCATTTTAGGGACATAGTGGTCCGGGTTCCAGTTTAGGGACATGGGGGTCCATAGGTAGTTTAAGGACATTGCGGTCCATTGGATTTGTGGCCGTTGGGACCCGTCACCTCTCTGACGCCGTTGAAGGATTATAACGACAGGTGTCAGAGGAGTTCAGAGATGCACCCTCGAACCGGATGGAGATTGATTTAAAAGAGCAGCCGTGCTCAGTCAGTTTAATTTGAGGACTTACGGCCATAATTGGGCTAAGTCCAGTTGAGAACGTTTTTCTTGATTTTTGGCCTATTAGGCCTGTGCTAGGGCTTTGCCCATGTCTAGTAATGCACTGCATTTTATCTTGGCCTGCTAGGCCTTTCTGACTTGGGCTCTGTCCCTTCATTTTCGATGCAGAACATCTGTCTTTGTTTGGGCTCTACCCCCTTTTAAAACAATGCATAGCATTTAATTCGGCCTGTTAGGTCTTTTTTAATTGGGCTAGGCCCTTCTGCAAATAATGCAATGCATTAATTATTTGACAGTGGCTTGTCAGGTGCTTTGCGCCAAATAATGAGTGCAAGCACTCGTGGAAGCGACACGTGTCACACTCTGGTGAGCGCAAGCGCAACAGAGCAGTGCGCTGTGTCAGTGTGCTGCGCTGCTGACATGTGACGCTCCCTGGTGGCTTGCGCCAACACAGGAGCGCAACAGTGCAATTTTTGCAACTGCAGAGCACTGTTTTATGTTTTGATCGATTTTAAATCAAAGAAAACAAGTTTTTCTTGTTTTCAAAGAACCAATGGTTCACAAGTGCAAAGCACTATTTATTTTTTTTATTATTGAAGATCATTGATCTTGTTCTTAGATCAATGATCTATTAGAAATTCTTCTATCTTAAAGGTCTTTTACCTTTTTCTTCTTGAAATTTCTTCAGAGTTCTCTCTGTTTGAAGTTCTTGATTTCTCACAATTGTTGATGCCTTTTATTTGAGGTCTAGGGGTCTTTATATAGTGCCCATAAATTTGTTAAATTTGTTAAAGAGATCTTTCTTTGAGTGATTTGGGGAATTTTCCCCACCGTTGGATCTTTGATCCAAGGGCTTCTGTTTTACAGAAGAAAATCTTCTTGTTTTAACAAGAACAGAAAGATTTCTTTAAAATTTTAAGTCTATTTGGCGCAAATGCCTCAGCGCGTGACACGTGTCGCGCAGCGCACAGCGCAGCGCACAGAGCAGCTGCGCTGACACGTGTCGCTTGCGCAACTGAAGCTTTGCTTCTTTTAATTTTGTTTTTAAATAGAGCCTTGCTCTGATTGGACGCGCTGTCTTGGGCGCTGCGCTGACGTATCAGCTTCTGATACGCGGAGCGTTGCGCGCAGCGCACGGAATCTGAAGCGTTGCTTCAAAATTTGAATTTTTGAAATTCAAACAGAGCCTTGCTCTGATTGGGGGAAACAAGGAGGACAAAGAGTATTTCCAGAAAACCGCTGAGCAGTGAGGATTATTATTAATCTAGTTATCTATGGTCTAGTTTATTTCTAGTATTGGATTTTTATTGAATCTCTTTTTTGAGCCCATAAGGGATATGTACTTATTGCTATTGTTTTATTTTCCTTAAATCATCTTGAGACTTGATATTTCCTTATTGCTTCAATTATTGATTCTATTATTGTTTTATTGTGGCTAATTGGACATGTAATAAATAGATAGATATATTATATTGTACTTGATTACTGCATGACAATCTTAATATGACTTGGAAGGATGATTCTTTATCGTAGGTAGCAGGCCGGCCGAGTCATGTCCCGTATTTTAGTGAATTTTGTAAAGCGGAGTGTGACAATAAGTTTGGTTTATTTTTTTGATGGTGCTCATAAGTGCGGATTCCCCTGATCAAGACACGTTGCGAATGGCAAGTCTCTCACGTGCACCAACCAGCTCTTTGAAGTACCATGCGAAAGAGACATTACTCGGCGCCTCATCTCCGAGGTATCATCCGACCTTTGGGGAGGCCTCCCCTGAGTTCATCACTATTCGCCTAGCAACCAGCCAACAGCTTACCTCCGAGCTATCCTACAGCTGAGCTTTCTCAGCTTCCTCGCTCGCCTCCGAGCTATTACAGAGCTGAGCTTCCTCAGCCCCCTCGGTCGTTTCCGAGCTATCACAGAGCAGAAACTCCTCAACTCACTTGCTCGTCTTTGAGCTATCCTGTATCTGAGATTCCTCGGCGTCCCTGTTTGGCCGAAGCACAGAGCCCGAGCGGCCCCATAACGGCTCCGTGTATCTTGCCACGATGAGATCTTCACCACTCCACGTCCCACATCCCATGCTAGCGTATCTCTCCATTAATGGGTGTATCCTACCATCAACGCGAACATGATGTAGGCGCGTAACGGATGGCAAGAATCTCGCACCGGCTCGCTCCATGCGACCGCTATATAAACCCCACTTTCAGACGACTCAGGTATATCGAACTCAATCCAATATGCCGCTATTCTGCCTCAATATTTCTCGGTACTTACTTGATCGTCGGAGGGTTCTACGGTGGCTTCCCACCCCCGGGAATTCCCTTGCAGGTAGCTCGGCGTCAACAACATCCAAAAACCCATTAAGATCCACACATTCAATCATCATATTCAATCTCAACCGTTCAGCCCCGCTGGCCGCAAGATCGACGGAGGACGATATTTGAGGGAGATTCTGACCTCCATCAATTGGCGCCGTCTGTGGAAACATCATTTTCCACCCAAAAAAGTTGATCTTCTGCCTTCGATTTGATGGCCAGCGATCATCGCCATGAAGACCTTAGCACGAGGCATCTCGTCCTCCGCAACGGAAGCGGGGGCAGTTCCACTCCTCCTCCCAATATCGTCGAAACCTTATTGGC
The DNA here is from genome assembly GCA_030015575.1 of Agapanthus africanus. Taxonomy (NCBI): domain Eukaryota; kingdom Viridiplantae; phylum Streptophyta; class Magnoliopsida; order Asparagales; family Amaryllidaceae; genus Agapanthus; species Agapanthus africanus. The sequence goes on from JASDDO010000001.1 coordinate 547,390,338, forward strand.
ACGAATCGACCGACTGACAGCAATGGTGGACGCGCTCGCTCATTTTCAAACTGCCAGCCACGCCTGGCAAATCTCCGCCCCTGCTCCCTAAAACGGCGGTGTGCACAAGGCGGCAGAGGGACGCGTTATGGTCCTCGGCCTTGCTCGCGCCAACCACGACGCCGCGGAACACCGACGTGCCAATTCTGGCAACCGCAACCCCCATATGAGGAATGATTCCATGACTCGTTGAGTGCTGGACAGTCCAACACTGAGATCTCGGGACCAACCAAATTATTGCTTTAACGCTCGCTGCGCTATCCCGCCCTCCGAAGCGACATCGGTCAGAACACCTGATTCCAGGAACGACCGACGTCACCATGATCACCGAGGCCATGCCCACGGCACACGTTGGGGGCTACGGAGGGTTCACCTCGAGTATCTAGGAACGTGATAGAACGAAGATGTGGATCCAAAGCCCTCATCACAAGGCGGCCGGGCAGCTTCCTGCTTGGCCTATACACCGTGGGTAGCTTCCTGCCAAACAACGCCGTGGATCTGAAGCGCTCATCACGAGGCCACCGGGTAGCTTCCTCCTCGGCCCATCGACAGTGGGTAGCTTTCTGCCCAACAACGCTGTGGATCCAAAACCCTCATCACGAGCCGACCAGGTAGGTTCCTGCTCGATCCATCCATCGTGGGTAGCTTCCTGCCCAACGAAGATGTGGATCCAAGGCTCTCATCACGAGGCGACCGGGTAGCTTCCTGCTCGGCCCATCCACTAGGGGTGGCTTCTTTCCCAACAACGCCGTGGATCTAAAGCCTTCATCATGAGCCCACCGGGTAGCTTCCTCCTCGGCCTATCCACAGCGGGTAGCTTCCTGCCCAACAACGCTGTGGATCCAAATCCCTCATCACGAGGCGGCCGGGTAACTTCCTGCTCGGCCCATCCACCATGGGTAGCTTCCTGCCAAACAACGCCGTGGATCTATAGCCTTCATCACGAAGCCGTCGGGTAGCTTCCTGCTCGGCCCATCCACAGTGGGTAACTTCCTGTCCAACGAAGAATGAATCTAACACCTTCGTCACGAGGCCACCGGGTAACTTCCTGCTTCGCCCATCCATAGTGGGTAGCTTCCTGCTCAATGAAGACATAGATCTAAAACCTTCATGATGAGGCTGCCTGGTAGCTTCCTGCTCGGCCCATCCACAACGGGTAGCTTTCTGCCCAACAACGTTGTGGATCCAAAGCCCTCATCATGAGACGGCCGTGTAGCTTCTTCCTCGGCCCATCCACAGCAGGTAGCTTCCTGCTTAATAACATTGTGGATCCAAAACCCTCATCATGAGGCGGCCGTGTAGCTTCCTGTTCGGTCCATCTACAGTGGGTAGCTTTCTGTCCAACGAAGACGTGGATCCAAAGCCCTCATCACGAGGCGTCCAGGAAGCTTCCTGCTCGGCCCATCTACAATGGGTACCTTCTTGCCCAACGAAGACGTGGATCCAAAGCCCTCATCATGAGGCTGCCGGGTAGCTTCCTGTTCGGCCCATCCACAGTGGGTAACTTCCTGCCCAACGAAAACATGGATCTAAAACCTTCATCAGGGTAGCTTCTTGCTTGGCCCATCCATAGTGGGTAGCTTCCTGCCCAACAACGCTGTGGATCCAAAAACCTCATCATGAGACGACCGTGTAGCTTCCTGCTCGGCCCATCCACGGTGGGTAGCTTCCTGCCCAACGAAGACGTAGATCCAAAGCGCTCATCACGAGGCGGCCGGGTAGCTTTCTGCTTGGCCCATTCACCGCAGGTAGCTTCCTGCCCAACAACGCCGTGGATCTAAAGCTCTTATCATGGGGCCGTCGGGTAGCTTCCTGCCCAACAACGCCGTGGATATAAAGCCCTCATCATGAGGCCGCCGGGTAGCTTCCTGCCCAACAACGTCGTGGATCTAAAGCCCTCATCATGAGGCCGCCGGGTAGCTTCCTCCTCGGTCCATCCACAGCGGGTGTCTTCCCGCCCAACAATGTTGTGGATCCAAAATCCTCATCACGAGACGGCCGGGTAGCTTGCCCATCCATCGTAGGTAGTTTCCTGCCCAACAACGTCGTGGATCTATAACCCTCATCACGAAGCCGCCGAATAGCTTCATGCTTGGCCCATCCACAGCGGGTAGCTTCCTGCCCAACAACGCTGTGGATCCAAAGCCCTCAACATGAGACGGCCGTGTAGCTTCCTGCTAGGCCTATCCACAGTGGGTAGCTTCCTGCCCAATGAAGACGTGGATCCAAAGCCCTGATCACGAGGCGACCGGATAGCTTCCTGCTCGGCCCATCCACGGCGGGTGGACTCCTACCCGAGCTAATATGTCACGCCCCACTTCCCAGTATACGGACAGAGGACGCGACGAGGCCGCTACGTATTTACCCTGAAGTAAACACGCTAAGCGTATCTAAGCAATATAAGTAAAATGCATAAGAAACAGTGACAATAGATATAACTGAACAGCAACTTTATTTATTAACATTCTTTTTACAATACATCTGGAATGGTAAATACATGGAATGAAAGCAATGCCTGAACAGTGGCATAACAGAAATGTAAAGGAAATGTAATGTACAAGTGAACTAGAGCTCTGGATCTTCAGTAAACTGGTCCAAATCCTCGCTGCTGGGCTCTATCTCCAGTGAGTCTGGATCACCTGACGACATTCCAAAGAAGAAGAAAGAGAATGTCGTCAGTGAACAAATCGCTCGGTAAGTCCCAAGGCTAAGTAGAGACAGAATAGATAGAAAGAGAATGTAACATTTAAAATTGTATTATATTGTTAACGTTGTTGTTTGTACTTTGGTACAGAAGATACCAGTGTATACGAGAGGAGTCCAACTTACACCGTGGACTTTGGTAACCCGTAGTACAAGGCTCCGTCGATAATACCACGGAACAACGGCATGTATGTAATTACGTCTTAAGTAACTACCTCGTGTCACCTTTAACATATTCTGTACCAGTCTACCCCTTATAAACCCCGCGATGTCTTGATTGTATTGTTTGTATTGTATTGTCTTGTATTGTAAATTTTATAGATGGATGACTTGCTGAAACCATGATATCAGTAATGGAACGGATATAATGGATGAACATGTAGATGGAGTATATCCATGGTTCGGTTCAGTCAAGTTGTATAGATTGAATAGATTGAATATATGGATTCATGGATTCATGTTGAATATATACTTGAATCATATTCAAGTCAGATTGATTATATTGAGACTCAGTCTGAGTCAGACAATTAGAAAAGAAATTGAATCCTGAATTAGGTATTAGTGTTATCGGTAACTGCTGCACATGGACGGCAGGATTTGTGTATTTTTCCAAGACAATTACCGTGTTGATAACACCGTTGTTTAGATTGTCTACCTTAAATAGGAAAGCACTCCTATCTCCGGCTCCCCGAGGCTCAAGAGACTGGTCCCACTTAAACCTATGTACTAGGGTCCTTATTGTAATTTAGTATAACTTGAGGAGGTTTTATGTAAAATAGTATTGTTATACTTTCAAAATATACTTCAAGTATTTAATTATCGTCTTTAGAGTTTTCATAAATGTTTCTTTTATTTAATATGAAATTTCTAGTGAATATGACCTAGTTTTAAAGTATAAGGTATTTATTTGAAATCTTGGAATTGTATGGTAAAATGGAATTTTTTTCTTGAATTTTGGAAATATGGAATATTATAAATATTAAAAATGGATATTTTGATATTAATTACATATATATTTATAATTAATGAAAATAATTGTATTTATTTTCTTGTAAAAATCTCATTTTCTAAAGAAAAATATATAAAAAAATCTTTCAAGATCGTATGCTCCTTGCGGAGATCTGCATCTCACTCTGCTAGGCCTGAAGATGTGCAATAATCCGCACCATACCGAACGGGTTCCCTGTTTCCCCCAATAAGAGAGCAAGACTCTGTTTAAAATTTGAACTGAGACAGCGCCTCACGTGCAAGGCACGAGAGCGCCAGCACTCAGAGTTCAAAACTCTGAGGCAGCGCCTCACGTGCAAGGCACGAGAGCGCCAGCACCCAGAGTTAAAAAACTCTGAGGCAGCGCCTCATATGCAAGGCACGAGAGCGCCAGCGCTAAGAGTTAAAAACTCTGAGGCAGCGCCTCACGTGCAAAGCACGAGAGCGCCAGTGCCAGAACTAAAAGTTCTTCACCTTTGGATCAAAGTTCCAACGGAGATGATAAATCATCAGAGCACAGGATTAAATTCTGATTGAGGAAATACTCCTCAAATCCTTCTAAACAAGAAATATTGTGCTCTGTAAATCAGAGCACCGTTGGATCAAAGATCCAATGGTGATTAAAAATCACTAAGATACAGCATAAGCTCTGTATGGGAAAGTATTTTCCCAATCTTGTTAAAAACAAGAAAAATATTTTCTGTAAAACAGAAGTCCTTAGATCAAAAATCCAATAGTGGATAAATTTCCCAAATCAATTAAGAAATCTCTTAATGAGAGATTTCCTTAACTGAATCAACAAATGTGCCTCCACTATATAAAGACCCCGAGACTTCAAGTCTTGTAGAGAGGAACCCCCCCATAAACTTCAAGTTCAAAAAAAGAGGAGCAAACAGAAAGAGCTTTAAAAAACAGAGAGGAAAGAAGAAGAATTTTCTTCAAGGTAAATAGAGATCCTAGTATCTCATCTACATACCCAAGGGTTAACCCTCATAGAAGAACATAGTTCTTTTCCTGGATCTGAGATCCATGAGACAAATCTTCCACAAATGAGAATTTAATTCAAGTAAGGATGAATTCGTTCTTGAGGATTGAAGATTCAGGGGAGAACAAAGAATTGAACTCTTCAGAAAAATGCATGAAGAAGGAAATAGTACCAAGCGACCCACGTGTCCCTCACGTGGGCGCTGCTAAATAAAGAGTGCTCTGCACTCATTGGTTAGCGCCCAGCGCCCAGCGCCAAGCGCTCCATGTGCTCCTCATGTAGGCGCTGCTAAAATAAAGAGTGCTTAGCACTCAGTAGTTGGCGCCCAGCGCCAAGCGCTTCGCGTGCCCTCACATGGGCGCTGCTAAAATAAAGAGTGCTCTGCACCATTGGTTGGCGCCCAGCGCCAAGCGCTCCACGTTCCCCTCACGTGGGCGCTGCTAAAATAAAGAGTGCTCTACACTCATTGGTTGGCGCCCAGCACCAAGCACTCCACGTGCCCCTCACGTGGGCACTGCTAAAATAAAAAATGCTCTCCACTCATTGGTTGGCGCCCACCGCCCAGCGCTCCACGTGCCCCTCACGTGGGCGCTGCTAAAATAAAGAGTGCTCCGCACTCAGTGATTGGTGTCTGGCGCCAAGCGCCCTACGTGCCCCTCACGTGGGCACTGATGAGATAAAGAGCGCTCGGTAAATAGAGCCTAACGCCATAAAGAGTGTTTAACACTCAATAGAAAACAAAAAAAGGGTGAGCATCAAAGCCCATGTCAATGCTCAGCATTATTGAACAAAAGGGACCAAGCCCAAACAAGCGTTTAACACTTTATTCAAAAAGTGAGTGGGCTGAGTCCAAGCTGACCAAAAGTCCCTAATTCAGATCAACCAAGCCCATGAGCTCACAATTTTCTAAATTTGATCTTAGTCCTAAACCCAACTACAGATCTATCAACTGACATTGGTTCAACGGTACATCTCCCCACACCTCTGATATATGTCGTTGTAATTCTTCAACGTCTTCGGAGAGGTAGTGGGTCCCGACAATCAACGAACCCAACGGACCGCAACGTCCCAAAACTAAACTCTACGGACTATGACATCCTTAAACCCAAAGGACCGCAACGTCCCTAAATTAAACTCTATGGACTATGACGTCGTCCCTAAACTAAACTCTACGGACTATGATGTCCTTAAACCCAATGGACTGCAACATTCCTAAACTAAAATGATAGAGCCCAAATGCTCTTTCATTAGATCTAAATGATCCTAAAATCCTGTTCAGTAGATCTTAGTCTAAAATTGGACTAACGTATCCTCAATAACCGTTTAAGTTTGATCTTAATCTCAAACGAGATTAACGATCCTTAAACCAAACAAACCCAAATCTAAGAAAATACGGATTTACACTAATCCTCGCCCTATGGGCGACAACATAAATTAGTATCCGTATACAATCCACGGGCAACCTAAAACAAAACAAATACACACGACACGAAGTGAATATCTGGAAAAGGAGAAAGTGGTTATCGCTATGCGGTAACGTAATTAACTGCAGGGGCTTGCGCCTGCAGGGAAGAGCGTCCTCAAAATCAAAAAACCCTCGCAAATGAGGGGGAATCTGACGAAGTCTGCTACAACGGCCGCATCCGTTCAAACCTTCAATACATGGTGCCATAAATTAACTTGGCATCTTCGGAGAGGTGGACGGATAAATCCAAATAGTATCTGTCCCCCAAAATTCAGGCCAGACGTCCTAACATCCCGGTCGCGTCTTTCGACGGCGAACATTCCCTAAAATGAGTTGTAGAGGCGCAGTTGCAAAGATTTTTTAAATACACTTCTTATAGAAAATGGTTTTATAAGTTGAAGGTACTTATATGTAAAGTCGTATTTTCCCAAATCTATGTTCCCAAATTCCATCGTGCTATATTAGATATGTGTGTTGTGAGGAGGTAGGTCATTACCTCGTGAGTTTTCTAATGTAATACGGTTTTAAAAGTTCAAGCATGTCGAAATGAAACATGAAGGTATTTTAATGTAAAAGTAGAATAAAACTTGCTACGGTTATTGTTTTGATTTCAAACATGTTCTATTGCCTTTGTTAATGTTTAATGGTCATGACATAAGAGTTTGGTATTATTGTGTTTAAGAAAAATAGAACTTTTTAAGGAAAAACCGAATCGGAAACCGGATTAACTCCGCTTCCATCGGGTTTTAGTTTTGAATGTTTTTAGAATAGAGAAAGGAAGAAGAAGTATAGACTTACTGGATGATTGGCTAGAGGAGAGAAAGAGGAAGAGGTGGTGTGTAATGTTTTGAAAATCGTTTCGGTGAAATTTCGGAAAATCGGTAAAATAAGGGGGGTTTCTGTAAAAATTCAAAATACAAATATCTTTATTATAAAAATTAAATATACATATTCTAGCTATGTAATTGCTAGTATTTGGTGCTTATTGAGCCACTGGTGAAATTTCAAATTTTCTGAAAAAAAATTATTTTAATATTATTTTAAGCCGTCACTAATACATTTAATTAGGGAAAATTACAAATTGGAATGGGTTGATACAAATTTTATAATTCTTGACACACTAAACTGACATGTAAAATATTGTTTCTGAAACGAAATCGTTTGCCAAAACGGTTTAGAAATTATTGATGAAAAAGGCTTTTTTTAGTGAATTTAGTGTAAATGGATGTTTGGGATATAGTATTTATCATTTTCCATCACCCCACACCCATACCCACACTCACACACCCCCATTTTTCCTTCCCCTTGGCTGAATTCAGCAGCCCCCCTCAATTGTCACCACTTGTGTTGCAAAAGAAAAAAAAAGAAAAGAAAAGAAAAGAAAAGAGAATGATAGAAGTAAAAGGTGGACTTTTTGACCCCATTCTCTCTCCAATCACCTCACACTCTCTTCTCCTCCCCATTTGGCCGAGCCCTCTTTTTTTTCCTGCACCACAACAGCCCCTCTTTCTTCCTCTCTCATTTTTCATCAAAAAATTCAACAAAATGCCCAAAAAACCAACACAAAACCCCCCACAAAATCAAAATCCGACTCCTACCCATTTCTCATTAGCCAAAATTGTATGGATCTAGGGAACAAAATTTCGATTTGGGAGGCTATGTGTGCTTGTGGATCTTCAAAATTATTGGGTATAAATTCCAACCCTTTTTGGCTTAATTTGTTAGTTAATTTCTTAAAACTAATTAATTAAGTGATTAATTAGGTTTTAGATGTGTTTAATTGCATGATTAAGGAATTCAAGTTAGGGTTTTGTTGTGAAATTGGGTTGTGATAAATTTTGCATGGTTATGTGATGTGGATTAATATCTTAAGTATTGTAGAAAGCTAATCTAGTTGTTAGTTACAAACCATTACTTATAAAATGCCCTAATTAAGTTATTTTGCTAATTAGGGTTTTTGGAAAATTATGAAATGCTTTAGGTTAAAATATAATTATGGTTTCATGTCATTATTAATATTATATTGAGTGGTTTAATACCTTTGGATCATGAAAATTCAAGCTAAATTGTTGTTTGTGTATTTTTGCTATAAAATTGTTAAAATTGAGTATTTTGTAAACTAGAATTTTGGGGTCAATGGAATTTAATGAGATTAAATTATGGGAATTGTTTTTATGACTTATTTAAGATATTTAATAAGTATTATGGCCGCTAGATTTGTTTAAACGTCGAGTTTTGTACTAAAACGGGTAATTTTTGCTTGCTAGATTTTCGGAAAAATGGTTTTTAAGGTGAATTTGTGGTTTTTGTGAATTCTAACCTATTTTATATTATAATTAGTGTTCGTGAATGCGCAAATGAGAGTGTTTGGGTTTTTCTCGATGGTTTGAAGTTTGTACATCGACATCGAGGGTTGGTTTGGCTATTCTTGCCTGCGTAGGCGATAGGTTTTAACCTATGCGTGATACGCGTGCCGATTTGATTTTCGTATGCCGTTTCGATTTCGAATTTGGTTTTAATGCGATACGGTACGTTATGATATGTAGGTACCCCATGTGGACTTCGAGACGACAAGCAAGCGCGTGGCGGCGGCGGCACCGGCGAGCGAGGACCAGGTGAGTAAATTTATATCTACGGGGAGAAGTCAGGTGGATGGCGTATAGCACCCCCGCAGTCCGTGGTGATGTATACGAATACGTATACACACATATATATTGATTATTTATTATTGAGTTTATTGATGATAAAGATAGATTTTTGGTGTGAATGGATAGGGTTAGTGTTGCGAGACCCTAGAGTAGAGGTTGCACCACATTTACACACACACCCATACTTGCGTACATTTTCTTCATATGTGCTTATATAGGGTTATATAGTTATGTGTTCACATGGGTATGGGACTATGTGTTCATATACTGGATTTGAGGATAGTACTTGGGATCTGAGATGAGTCGACGAGATTTGATTTGAGGCCGTGAGATCGGTGATTTGGCAGGGTTCGTATTTGAGATACGACATGACGTTGTAGCGGGTCCTTTGACGTAGTGTTTCACACACGTGCATGCATACGTAGGTGGTATCAGTATTGTACTAGACGTAGATCAGTACCCCGATCATGATATTTGATAAAGAGGATACCAGATGAATAGTATGATGAATGTGATATCGACCTGTACCCAGATTTGGGATGCCGTACGACGGATTTACGTACGAGCTATATATTGATGATTGATCCGCACCTTTGACTTGGGATGTCTGACTATAGATATGGTATCGGAAATGATATTATTGAGACGGGATCACCGACTATACATATACATGTATGTATATGTATCGACTCAGATGATAGGCGGTTTCCTTACCTGTAGTTCAGCTTGTTAGTTCAGCCGTATAGTTTAGTGTAGTTGTTAGATTAGATTAGACTCCTACCTATTTCAAAACTAGCGGATCATGGGTATTTTAAAAGACAGGTCAAGGGATCTACGGATATTTCAAAAGACGTATCCTTTCTTAAAACCACCGTAGCCCTTATTTTCAAAACCCCACGATTCGTGTTATTTCAAATGTAACACCCGAGCCCTATAACACTATTTATATTACTAGTTGAGAGTTATATATTGCTCATTCCAATTATCCTGATTGTTTGGTGCTTTTTGCAAAATTTTAACCGGTTAAGTCATTTTGGCACATAACAAATTTTAACTCCTAAAATGAAATTAAAAGTATCCATGTTGGCCTACTCGTCGCCACTAGTCGCGTGGTAGCGTCCGCTTGTCGAGATTCCGTCCCGTTCGGCTAAACGGGCAAACTTGGACGACTACGCGCGCGTGCGAGTGTCCGACTTGGGGGCATGCTTTTTAATCATTAAACACCTCTTTTCAAAATTTGGAAACCGCTTAAAATCCTATAATTTGAATTTGGAACATTTGGGCGAACCCGGGCTCGATTTGGAAATGTTTCATTTAGCGCCAAAAAGGCCCATTTAATTTAATATCCCAAAATTTAATATATACGATTATAATCTCTTTTTAACTGTTGAATCCCTCTTAAATCTTTCCAATTTGATTTTTAAAACCTCCCGTACTCTTTCCCCAGCCAATCGCTTGGCTCCTTTTCGTCGTGGGCCCCGCCTCCTCTTTCCTTATCTCTCTCTCTCTCTCATCCGATAATCTCTCTCTCCCTCTCTCTAACCAATCTCTTTCTCTCTCTTCCTATATATTTCCTCCAAGCAGCCGCCTTCGCTCCCCCCTCGACCACGAGAATCATCTCGTAACCCTAACCCTAGCCCCTCGTAACCGCCGCCGACCTCCCCGTGACCTCGCCGTCGCCGCCCTCGCCACCGCGAGCCCAGCCGCACCCTCTTCCTCCTTCCTCCGTTCATCTTCCGCGCCTGCACCCAACCCCCGACGCCATCACTCGGCCGCGGATCTCGCCGTCGACGCCGCCTCCCGTCGCCGACGACGCCCGCGACTCCCTCTCACCCTCCTCGTCCCGACCTCGTCGTCGCTTCCCTCCTCCCCTCGCCGGACCACCTTCAGACCCGAGCCCGACCCTGCACCATCCCCGGGTCGCCGGAGAACGCGCCGTCGACCCTCGTCGACGTCACCCGCACCACCTCCTTTCCCCCTCGACCCCCAGAGCCGACCACCACCCTCCTCTACTCGTCGCACTACCCTCTCCAGCGAACCCGAGGCCGTTCAAGTCTTCGCAGCCGCCGTCGCTGTCTCGCCGGCGTTCCAGCGCCGTCGAGCCCGCCGGGGTCACCCTGGTATATCTCTGTAGCATCCTTATCTTTCCTTTGTGCAAAGTTTCCCCCCCCGCTGATCTTGTACGTTTATCGGGTTGCTAACTTCGTTGCCGTGACTTTTGCCGGAACCCGACCGTGCCGTCTTGTGAACCCGACGCTCCAGCGAAGTACCCTGGTCCGTGTGATCCCGTTGTTCTCTGTTGGGACTCGATCCGTGTCCCGTGCACCCGTCTCGTGTTTTCTGCCGACTTTGCATCCGTGCTTTCCGGTTTGCGAAACCGTCGAGGCAAGTATCCGAATACTTGCTTTAACATGCTAGTACACAATATCAAGTCTTGCTTTACTCTTGATTATCATATTAGTTTATAACTTAAAACCGACGGTCACAATAAGCCTTAACATTAAATCAGTATGGTAGTTTCGTGTAATTAATCGGTATACTATCAATCCACACTTTAACTAATTAAACCAATTAGCACGCCCTTGCTTAAATTGCTAGATCATCCTTGTAACTATTATTATGCTGTAGTTTTAATGGCTTCATTGCTTCGTGTTATTAATATTGTTTTACCCTGTGATTGTTGCACCCAAGGGTGCCTGAACCTGTTAATAAGAGAATACAAAACACCACTGTGTTTACATGGAATAATATTGTTACTTACTGTTTCCTGCTGCTGTTCATTATTTGATTGTATACCTGTTGTGAGCACATACTCGATTGCACTACATATTGGCCTGACCCTGCTACACATGACATATATATACTTACCGACTCATCCTGTTGTACCATGACATGACTTGTTTCATGATTTCACGCTTAATGCCGACAAACCTGACCATCCCTGCTGTCTATCCAGACAGACCTACTTTTACCTGATTTTCTGTTGGCATTAGTCCTTGACTACTGAATACCTGACCTGACATACATAGCTTGGGGGTATGGGAAAATCAAAGGTGAAACCGACTTGTAACTCAATGGTTCGATACTTGTTCTGATCAGTCTTACGGGCTTGGCTAGTCCGGGAGTGATGATGCTGACATCACTCGTCCATCCTACTACCTACTTTTACTGCTTAGCGGCACGTCTCGGATTCAGCCCCGAGGACCTTGACCGTGGTCCCGGGCACGCACGGGATACTATTGAGTTACATCGACGATTCATCAATTGATTTCAAAGACTATAGAGTAGAACCCTGATAGGACAGTTTAGTCACCCGTGCACTTTACCCTGCTCTGTTATTGTACTGCTTTATTCATGTTCATACCTGCACTGCTTATTACCATGTTTATACTATATACTTGATGTCATGACGCGCTGACGTCTGGGTTTTGCATGGCCCAGATTCCGTACCACTGTCGACGACCGAGCAGGAGTACTTCAGCCAGCAGGCTGAACTGTGAGTTCCTTAGGGTTTAGTTTATTTATTTCATTTCATTTCCAGATGTGAGCCCGCATTATGGGACGTACTATTTATTTATTGTATTGGATCATTTGCTTCCGCACTTATTGTTTATTGATTCTTGTTATTATGGATTTAGACATGTTTTAGATTAGTTTATTATTTTGTTCTTGATATCTCCACAACCGTAATGTGACTGTGGATGGATAATTCCTACCCACAGGTAGCATGGTTGGCTATGTCACGTGCCTCATCTTGCGTACTCTGGGAAGCGGGGCGTGACATGGTTCTTTTGGTATCAGAGCCATAGGTTTATTGGGTTGATTCTTTGTAGTTGGGTATTGCACCCGATACACGAATCAGAATACCCGTGATTAGGAAACATGTCCTGCCACTTTGACCGTTTTACCATCCTTGAATCATTCTTCCGGATCATGTCGGCATGCAAACTTACTTTGCATTGTCAACTCGAAAACCTAACTTCTTGTTATCTCTAGGACTTAGGCGACTTGGGTGGAGTTAAGTAATTGCGGCTATGATACCGCGGCATAGCTACAATGCAGTACTCTATTTAAGTATCTTGGAGTTCTAGCCTTGATCTATACTCAGAATCTATCATCATGCTAATGTTGGGTACTTTGATTTCCAGGAATATGGCCGGTCAGAATTTGAAGATGGACCAAAGACGTGCGGTCTTAGCCGCCAGGCGTAGAGTGATAAGGGGATTGCTGGAGAAACTAAAGGAACAAACCGAGCTGGAACCGGCATTTGCACTGAACCAAACGTCTGTACGTAGAAGTATTCCGGTGAACAGGCGCAGCGTAGCACCAATGAAGAGAACGATTGTGGGTGATCGGAAAGGGAGCGTGATTTGTAACTACTGCCATATACCCGGACACGTGCGAAAGGAGTGTCGTAGGAGGCTGGGACTCTGTTTTAGGTGTGGAGCGGCAGATCACACCGTTAGTGCTTGTCCGTCGAAGCTTCGTACAAGGGATGATATTCAGAAGCCTCCGCAGGGACCGTTCCAAGGGCAGGAACAGCTGACTCAAGGACCAATCCAGGCTCGAGCGTTCACGTTGACAGCCGAGGAAGCTAAGGCATCAGGAGAAGTGGTTTCAGGTAATTTACTCGCTCATGGTTTTCCCGAATTAGCATTATTTAATTTCGGAGCATCCCACTGTTTTATGTCATCCAAATTTATGACTACACACTCGATTACCTGCACGACCCTGTCTAGTTTTTGGGACATACACACTGGGAATGGGAAAATCATAACTAGTAAGGAATGTAGAGATGGTACAGTTGTTGTTTGCGGACGGGAGCTTTTTGCAGATTTCTTGGTGATTGATACGGGCAGTTATGAAGTAGTCTTGGGAATGGATTTTCTTGGCACTTTCCACGCACACACTGATTGTAGGGCTAGGAAGGTAATTTTCCAGATTCCCGGACACCCTGAGTTTACTTTCATTGGAGGAAGCAGTTCTGTCGGGCCAGTCGAGTTTAGGGCTAGGCCGACGAACAATGTTCTTGCGGCTATGGTAGTGGATAGTAATGAAGAGCCGGCAGTTGTCCGCGACTTTATGGATGTGTTTGAAGATATTTCGGGCTTACCGCCGAAGCGAGATGTGGAGTTTGCGATTGACCTTATTCATGGTGCAGCGCCAGTACCAAAATCTTATTATCCGATGGTACCGGTGGAATTGGAAGAAGTTAAGAAACAAGTTGGTGAATTACTCGAGAAGGGTTGGATTCGAAGCAGCAACTCACCTTGGGGAGCTCCAGTTCTTTTAGTAAAGAAGAAGGATGGCACGAGAAGGATGTGCATTGATTATCGAGAATTGAACCGGGTGACTATTAAGAACAAGTACCCGATCCCTCGCATTGGAGAACTTTTTGAGCAGCTTAGTAGCGCGAGGGTATTCTCGAAACTGGACTTGCGATCAGGATATCATCAGGTCCGAGTGAAAGCAGAAGACATTTGCAAGACGGCGTTTCGAACTCGATATGGACATTTCGAGTATCTAGTGATGCCCTTCGGAGTGACTAATGCGCCAGCAATATTTATGGATTTGATGAACAGGATCTTTTCACCATTCTTGGACCAGTTTATTGTGGTATTCATTGACGATATTCTGGTGTACTCGAAGAGTCCAGAGGAGCATGCTGAGCACTTAAGGATCGCACTGCAGACGCTGAGACAAGAGAAGTTATTTGCGAAAATGAGTAAGTGTGAATTCTGGCTGGAAGAAGTGAAGTTTCTGGGGCATGTCGTGTCGGGCGATGGAATCGCCGTCGATCCCGAAAAGATTGCAGCAGTTCGAGATTGGCCTATTCCAAAGGATGTTGCGGAAATAAGAAGTTTCCTTGGTTTGGCCGGTTACTACAGAAGATTGTGGAGAACTTCGCTCGTTTAGCTGAGCCGTTAACCAAGCTTACGCGTAAGGAGGTACCGTTTGTTTGGACGGATGGATGTGCATTGGCCTTCGAGACGTTGAAGAAGAAGTTGATAACCGCCCCTATCCTAACCGTACCGGATGATTCAGGAGGACTGGTGATTCACAACGACGCATCTGGAAAAGGATTGGGATGTGTTTTGATGCAGAATGGGAAAGTCGTCGCTTACGCATCGAGACAACTGAAGACTCATGAGAAGAACTATCTGACTCATGACTTAGAGCTTGCAGCCGTGATCTTCGCCCTGAAGATTTGGAGACACTACCTTTTGGGCGAGAGAGTCGAAGTCTTTACAGATCACAAGAGTTTAAAGTATGTGTTCACTCAGAAGGAGTTGAACATGAGGCAACGCAGATGGTTGGAGCTGATGGCCGACTATGACCTTGATCTTAAGTACCATCCGGGAAAAGTCAACGTCGTGCCGGATGCGCTGAGTCGGTTACCAGCAATTCAGATATTGACTGCACAGAGAGAGATCATTGCGGATTTTCGGAGATTTGACTTGGAGGTTGTGCTACCACATGCTACAGGACAGTTGAGGCAGTTGCAAGTACAGTCGTCCTTAGTTGAGAAGATTAAAGCGGCACAATCGCAGGATCCTAGACTGCAAAAGTTTCGAGAGCAGGTTGAAGCCGGACTACGAACCGATTTGCTGATCCATGAAGACGGTTCGTTGAGATATGGTGGCCGTGTGTGTGCGCCAAAAGGAGACGTGCGTGAAGAGCTTATGAAGGAGGCACACAGTTCAGCTTACTCTGTACATCCAGGAGGGACAAAGATGTACCGAAATATTCGACAGCACTTCTGGTGGGAAGGTATGAAACGGGAAATTGCTCGCTTCGTGGCTAAGTGCTTGGTGTGTCAGCAAGTCAAGGCCGAACACCAAAGGGTTGCTGGTTTGTTGCAACCACTTCCGATTCCTCAGTGGAAGTGGGAACATATAACCATGGATTTCGTGACGGCTTTACCGCGGAGTCCAAAGGGCAACAATGCCGTATGGGTGATTGTCGATCGTTTGACCAAGGCAGCTCACTTTATTCCTTTTCGGGTTGGTCAATCGACGGAGACTTTGGCAGAGCGATACCTGCAGGAGATTGTCAGATTGCATGGAGTGCCGGTAAGCATCGTGTCCGACCGGGACACTCGGTTCTTGTCGCACTTTTGGAGGAGTTTACAAGAAGGTTTGGGGACTCGATTGAAGTTTAACACAGCTTATCATCCTCAGACTGATGGACAATCAGAAAGGACGATCCAGACCCTTGAAGATATGTTGAGGGCTTGCATGTTGGACTTCAAAGGTTCTTGGGAGGATCATCTACACCTGGTGGAGTTTTCGTACAACAATAGGTTCCAAGCGACAATTCAGATTGCTCCGTTTGAAGCGTTGTATGGTTGTAAGTGCCGTTCACCGGTTTGTTGGGATGATGTTGGTGAACGAAGGTTACTAGGACCAGATTTGGTGGTACAGACGGTCGAGAAGGTGTATACAATCAGGAAGCATATGAAGGCAGCTCAAGACAGACAGAAAAGTTGGGCCGACACGTCAAGAAGACCTCTAGAGTTCGCCGTGGGTGATTTGGTATTCCTGAAGATATCACCGACTAGAGGGGTGATTCGCTTTGGAAGTCGGGGAAAGCTTAGTCCTCGATTCGTTGGACCCTTCGAGATATTGGAGCGTGTCGGAGAGGTAGCGTACCGGTTGGCGTTACCACAGTCATTAGCAGGAGTTCACGATGTGTTTCATGTGTCTCAACTACGGAGGTATGTTCGTGATGAGACTCATGTCTTGGATCATTCGGAGTTGACTGTACGGGAGGACCTAACTTTTGAGGAGCGACCAGTTGAAATCAAGGATCGGAGAGAAAAGGTTCTTAAGAACAAGGTTATCCCTCTTGTGCTAGTTTCTTGGGGTAATCGATTGCATGGAGAATCCACTTGGGAGCGAGAAGACGAGATTCGGCAGAAATTCCCTCACCTTTTCCAGTAGTTAGCTATCTTGTATTCTTGGAATTTCGAGGACGAAATTCTTTTGTAGTTGGGTATGATGTAACACCCGAGCCCTATAACACTATTTATATTACTAGTTGAGAGTTATATATTGCTCATTACAATTATCCTGATTGTTTGGTGCTTTTTGCAAAATTTTAACCGGTTAAGTCATTTTGGCACATAACAAATTTTAACTCCTAAAATAAAATTAAAAGTGTCCATGTTGGCCTACTCGTCGCCACTAGTCGCGTGGTAGCGTCCGCTTGTCGAGATTCCGTCCCGTTCTGCTAAACGGGCAAACTTGGACGACTACGCGCGCGTGCGAGTGTCCGACTTGGGGGCATGCTTTTTAATCATTAAACACCTCTTTTCAAAATTTGGAAACCGCTTAAAATCCTATAATTTGAATTTGGAACATTTGGGCGCAACCCGGGCGCGATTTGGAAATGTTTCATTTAGCGCCAAAAAGGCCCATTTAATTTAATATCCCAAAATTTAATATATACGATTATAATCTCTTTTTAACTGTTGAATCCCTCTTAAATCTTTCCAATTTGATTTTTAAAACCTCCCGTACTCTTTCCCCAGCCAATCGCTTGGCTCCTTTTCGTCGTGGGCCCCGCCTCCTCTTTCCTTATCTCTCTCTCTCTCTCATCCGATAATCTCTCTCTCCCTCTCTCTAACCAATCTCTTTCTCTCTCTTCCTATATATTTCCTCCAAGCAGCCGCCTTCGCTCCCCTCTCGACCACGAGAATCATCTCGTAACCCTAACCCTAGCCCCTCGTAACCGCCGCCGACCTCCCCGCGACCTCGCCGTCGCCGCCCTCGCCACCGCGAGCCCAGCCGCACCCTCTTCCTCCTTCCTCCGTTCATCTTCCGCGCCTGCACCCAACCCCCGACGCCATCACTCGGCCGCGGATCTCGCCGTCGACGCCGCCTCCCGTCGCCGACGACGCCCGCGACTCCCTCTCACCCTCCTCGTCCCGACCTCGTCGTCGCTTCCCTCCTCCCCTCGCCGGACCACCTTCAGACCCGAGCCCGACCCTGCACCATCCCCGGGTCGCCGGAGAACGCGCCGTCGACCCTCGTCGACGTCACCCGCGCCACCTCCTTTCCCCCTCGACCCCCAGAGCCGACCACCACCCTCCTCTACTCGTCGCACTACCCTCTCCAGCGAACCCGAGGCCGTTCAAGTCTTCGCAGCCGCCGTCGCTGTCTCGCCGGCGTTCCAGCGCCGTCGAGCCCGCCGGGGTCACCCTGGTATATCTCTGTAGCATCCTTATCTTTCCTTTGTGCAAAGTTTCCCCCCCCCCCCCGCTGATCTTGTACGTTTATCGGGTTGCTAACTTCGTTGCCGTGACTTTTGCCGGAACCCGACCGTGCCGTCTTGTGAACCCGACGCTCCAGCGAAGTACCCTGGTCCGTGTGATCCCGTTGTTCTCTGTTGGGACTCGATCCGTGTCCCGTGCACCCGTCTCGTGTTTTCTGCCGACTTTGCATCCGTGCTTTCCGGTTTGCGAAACCGTCGAGGCAAGTATCCGAATACTTGCTTTAACATGCTAGTACACAATATCAAGTCTTGCTTTACTCTTGATTATCATATTAGTTTATAACTTAAAACCGACGGTCACAATAAGCCTTAACATTAAATCAGTATGGTAGTTTCGTGTAATTAATCGGTATACTATCAATCCACACTTTAACTAATTAAACCAATTAGCACGCCCTTGCTTAAATTGCTAGATCATCCTTGTAACTATTATTATGCTGTAGTTTTAATGGCTTCATTGCTTCGTGTTATTAATATTGTTTTACCCTGTGATTGTTGCACCCAAGGGTGCCTGAACCTGTTAATAAGATAATACAAAACACCACTGTGTTTACATGGAATAATATTGTTACTTACTGTTTCCTGCTGCTGTTCATTATTTGATTGTATACCTGTTGTGAGCACATACTCGATTGCACTACATATTGGCCTGACCCTGCTACACATGACATATATATACTTACCAACTCATCCTGTTGTACCATGACATGACTTGTTTCATGATTTCACGCTTAATGCCGACAAACCTGACCATCCCTGCTGTCTATCCAGACAGACCTACTTTTACCTGATTTTCTGTTGGCATTAGTTCTTGACTACTGAATACCTGACCTGACATACATAGCTTGGGGGTATGGGGAAATCAAAGGTGAAACCGACTTGTAACTCAATGGTTCGATACTTGTTCTGATCAGTCTTACGGGCTTGGCCAGTCCGGGAGTGATGATGCTGACATCACTCGTCCATCCTACTACCTACTTTTACTGCTTAGCGGCACGTCTCGGATTCAGCCCCGAGGACCTTGACCGTGGTCCCGGGCACGCACGGGATACTATTGAGTTACATCGACGATTCATCAATTGATTTCAAAGACTATAGAGTAGAACCCTGATAGGACAGTTTAGTCACCCGTGCACTTTACCCTGCTCTGTTATTGTACTGCTTTATTCATGTTCATACCTGCACTGCTTATTACCATGTTTATACTATATACTTGATGTCATGACGCGCTGACGTCTGGGTTTTGCATGGCCCAGATTCCGTACCACTGTCGACGACCGAGCAGGAGTACTTCAGCCAGCAGGCTGAACTGTGAGTTCCTTAGGGTTTAGTTTATTTATTTCATTTCATTTCCAGATGTGAGCCCGCATTATGGGACGTACTGTTTATTTATTGTATTGGATCATTTGCTTCCGCACTTATTGTTTATTGATTCTTGTTATTATGGATTTGGACATGTATTAGATTAGTTTATTATTTTGTTCTTGATATCTCCACAACCGTAATGTGACTGTGGATGGATAATTCCTACCCACAGGTAGCATGGTTGGCTATGTCACGTGCCTCATCTTGCGTACTCTGGGAAGCGGGGCGTGACATCAAATGGCACCATTATTTAATATTTAGCTCCCGCTCATTATTGCTGTTCGCTCCGCATCGCATACTTATATTATAAATTCTTATTGCATTGTTGATATCATACTGTTAGGACACCAGCACCATTACCGATGATGCGTATATACCACGTATACTTACTTGCCGGCTCACACACATCTTCATCGGTAATTGCCATGTCACGTACACCTTAGAAAATATTATTGCTTGACTTAGCTTGTTAATTAGTAATTTGACATGATATTAGTGCACCTGCCTTACATATGCCAGCTTAACATTGTAGTTATTACTTGTCACTTCATGCATACTGTTATTCATTGTTATGCCGCATTCATGGTTTTACATGCTATTGATGATTTAGATTCGGATTTCCATGAGATTTTCTGGATTTGGGGGGAAAACCGCAAAACTTATATAAACTGCTTTCTCTCTTTTTAAATAAAAAGTGCGGTTTTTTTCCCATGATGAATGAGTCGTCCACCATGAGTTTGCTGATGGATTTCGAGACCCGATTCGAGGAGATGGATGAACCGTTTCGGGTACATGGTGGGCCCGGTGCGGTACCCCGGGGCAAGAAGATCGTGTTGTTGACGTTGAGCCTGTGCAGGGGAGGACGACCGACCGGTGATATTACCCGACGCGTCGGATATCCGGAGGATACTGTCGTGGTCATGAAATGGATGGTAGGGGTCGGCCTGGACTGACGGCGCCCTAGTGATTATGATTGAGACATTGAGATTTTGAGATATTAAGGTACAGAGACTGTGATACAGAGATATCGAGATATTGGGATTACGTTTTGTGCCGATGCTAGGCACTGTTTTTTGCTGATTCCATTATGATACCTCATTTTAAAAATACAGAAATCTCACTAATTTATGAAAGCAGTTTTCTTCAGTACATGCATTCTGTTTCATGCATTCATACATCATCCATATGATATATTGCTACCTGAGGTACTGACACAGGCATATGGGATTACACTTGGGTTAGATGTTTACCCTAGTCATTGTTAGCTGGTTATATTTGAGGATTATATATTATGATCGTATGACCTAAGATTGCGTCATACATGCGATTTCTGTTCGTGTATGTTTCTATTCACGAGTTGGCAACTCACCCCCGTTGTGCCCCAGTTTCTTGCAGGTTTGCCGTACAGGTTTCATTACGGCTTTACTGGCACTGCTTTCTTTCGGGTGACTTGCTAGTAGGTGGGTTTATTGGTATCGTACCCATCATATTACTTTGTATAATATTATTCAGTTGTATCTAGTAAATTCCATCAACCAAACATGTATTTATTTTTTTTAGATAGAGACCAGTGATGTTATTCTTTCGACCTTAGAGTCGCGCGTTGTATTTCTGTGGATTTCTTGTTGTTTTGAGTTTCCTTTTGAGTTTTGATCCTCGCCCTTGGCGTTGTATATTATATTGCTTGTGTGGTTGTGACCGTCAATTGACGAAGAGCTAGCTCCCGCTTGGGGATGCCTTTTATTGATTTCATATACTATTCATGTTGTATCCCGTTTGGGAGCCAGTATTTACAAAGGAGACTCTGCCGAAATTTTTAGGAAATATTTGATGTTTTTTTTTAAAACGCATAACACGGCTTATGCTATTAAAACTACTTGATTTAAATTGGTTTTCCTTCACTCTACTACTTTTCTTGGTTTGGATTACTGGGTTTTCGGCTTACTTAGATTACGTACGCCTCGAGACGTTTCGTAGTCTAAGTGTCGGTCATGTTCCGTACTTTTGGATCGTGACATGGTGATTGGTTATGATTTTCTGCGTGCTTAGTTTTAATTACCGCAATCAAGACGGTTTCGCTTGGTAGCTGGCCGGTTGAGTACGGGTCGATCCACAGGGAGATAGAATCTTTTTCTTTATGTTTTAACGAGTTAAATCCAAATATGTCGAGTTTTGTTTTAAGATCTACTAATGAGATAAATAATGATAAAAGAACTTGCTAGGGTTAGGATTATGTTAGTTTAAGTTAGGAATTTCTCACTTCATTCAATGCCCTTCTTAATATAGGTGTTAAGGTAATCGGCAACAACGGGGATTAGCACGACTAGAAAGAAACTTGCAAGTATAAGCTAGGCTTTCCATGCTTAGTTTCTTCCTTTTGGTCCTTGTCCGTCCGTTCTTGGCTCTTAGCCCTAACCTCCGGTTAATTCAACCACAACCGGTCTAACTATGGTGTCACCGCTATCATGTAGGATAGGGTGTCGTAGTGAGCGGATTATGGTTCAATTAACGGGAGTCCGAATTAAGGTGTTAGGCAAAAAAAAGAGTGAAAGAGATTTCCTTCTCTCAAACTTTCCTTCTTCTGCCCTAACAAGTGAGAAATTACTCACCCATTAATAAGATAAAAACAAGAAAGGTAGAAAGAAATGAGGTTGAGAAAAAGTTCAACTAGCCATTTAAGACCTCACCTTGGCAAGGATCTTACTCAAGCATCATGGTTGTAAAGGATAAAAAAATAGAAGAAGAAAATAAAACAATAAAGATAGCAACAAAATTACAACTAGATTAGCTAATGAAAAATTACGAGCAATAAATAAAAAGACATGCAATATAATAAAAGAACTCTCTTTTTTTATTTTTTTATTAATCAACGCTCATAAACTCACTATAATTTTTCATAGAGAAAGATAACAAAGAAGAACAGAATTAATCCTAAACTCTAAATAAAGAAAGGCACACCTTAATCTGGCTTTGAGCTCTTCTATTTATAGGCAGGATAGTGAAACCCTTGGTATACATTCTAAGCCAATCACGAGATTACAAAACTATCTTAAAAAATCCGAGTCAACGCTGCTTCAACTGCCACCGACACTGTTCAGACGCGGCTGCGGAACCGCGGCAGAAGTTCCTATTTGGCCGCGGTTCCGCGGCCATTTGGTGGAATTGGGGGATCATCTTTTCAGGGCTTCTCCATGTTGCGGTTCTCTTATGTTTTGTACACTTGGTTTCTCAAAATCTCTTCAGTTTTCTTCCAGATTTTCAGCAGTGCAAAATGATGTGTACTTTTTCCTTGAGCTCCGCGTTTGAAGTCTTGGATCTTGTGCTGCCCTTGTGCTTTGTGCATTGAAGTGACCAACGATTTGCCATTTTGTCCCTTGAACTGGTAGGCGGCATCATACGGATGGATAGCGGAGATCAGTATTCATCTGTTGTTGGTCGTAGTCCCACATTTGTTGCAAATTTTCATGAATTTCACTGTAAAGAGCTGAGAACATGTAACCTGCAATTATTCAACAAACACGGGTCAAAAGTACCTACCTATATACATTGTGATCAAGAATGGGCGGTATAAAAATGCAAAAATCTGATATGAACAAATACCCCCAAACTTATCTTTTGCTCGTCCCGAGCAAAGCCAATTTTATTCTCAAAAAGTCCTAACCTCACTTTCGCAGGGAACGTGATTGCACTGAGCTCGTGCAACAAGCCGTTAAACCTCTAGGTGTCCCTAGTAGGAGGAGTGTTGTCTCCTTAGGGTTTTCAGCGGATACTACCCACAAAATCCGATCAATTTGGCCGTTGACTTTAATTCTTCAATTCAGTATTCTAGCAAGAAAATCTATCATCTTCAACTTAGAAATCATCAACCCATATTTTTCACAGTTCCTTTTCATTTAACTTAAGATCATACACGTTTTGCCAGTTTATAAAGCTTTCAGCATCTCCTGAGTTTTCCTTCTAAGGTGCAATCTTAACTCAGGAATTTCTATCATCTCTACTGAAGTTATAAGCCTATCTTTTATTCTTATCTCTCCTCTAAACTCCAATCATATATCCCTACGTGAGTGTAATTATCACCCCTACACAAGCCATCATACTCTTATCCATCTTCCAAAATACTTTTTTAGTAGGTGAATTCTAGATGAAATTGCTCACACATCCTTCAAGCGATCGTTAATACTTCTTGAGGTATTAAACGACCGATTACAAAATGTACTTGCGCATTTAGGCGTAATTTCTCGTCTTGCAACACCTAAGGCTTAGCAGTGACTCCCAAACCAGTTGGTCTAAGGCACTAGGTGATAAAGCACCCTTGCTATATTTTTTTTATTTATGTTGTCTTAAGAAATTACAAAACCAGTGTTCAATTTTTTTCCACCATTTATACTTTTATTTTATTTTTCTTCATACTAAGGATTTTAGACAAGAGCATTTCAACGTATCCTTTACTATCCCAAGTTTCATGATGTGTGTAAGTGCGTATAGTAGGGTATATATTTTCAGAATTTAGACTTAAGGTTCGGAATTATTTTTCAGATTTATACTTCAAATAGAGCTTTCAATACTCTTCCCTTATTTCAATTTAGCCCTAGAACTGAACTCAAAATTTGCTTATTTCTAAATAAACTGCAAAGACGTATATTTTCTACAGTTAAACTTTAAGAAATGTTATTTTTAGGGTTTTTAATCTACTAAGTTTAGGATTTAGTTTTTCCTAACTAGTCAACCGTCATTGAACTTGAGTCAAATATGGACAAAATTGAAATTTTCAATTTTTTTAAATTTTTAAAAAAAAAATTCAATTTTTATATTTTTTTTATTTTTTTATAAAGATGCAATGCAGAAAAATAAAATTAAATATGCAAATAAATATGTACAAAAAATAAAAATATACAGTTGCAATGCAAAGATAACTATTTACAAACAACCCTCACCCCCAAACTTATTGATAGCAGTGTCCTCACTGCTCCCTGCGGCGTCTACTAGACGCGGCCTCACCTGTCCCAGCCTCACCTCTATCTGTCCCCCGTCCCCTCGATCGTGATCATGAACGTTCCTCTCTTACTAGGAGGGTGGACATTTCTTGTTCCAGGCTCGTTATTCGCTGATCAAAGTTAGTCAGCATCCCGATTACTCGTTCTACCCCCCTATGGGTTCGTCGAATTAAGTGCGCTTGCGCAGCGGGGGTAAGCTCTTCATCGCTCGCTGTGGAGATCAAGCTAGGGGTCTTGTCCATCACGTCCTCGGCCGGCTCGGTGCGCGACCATAAATCATGTAGTCGTGTGTAGGACGTGGAGACACCCTCATGAAGGGGTCGAATGGGAATCCCACCATGCATATAAAATTCAAATACCTCAACAGGAAGGAAATGGCGACACAGTTGTGTCACCAATATTGGGCATGGATAATTGGCCGCCTTTTTGCCGGCGCCAATCGAGTGAAGCAACACAGTGCACATGTCATAGCTAGGGTTTCGAGTCATCAATGTGTGCACTATGTGTAGAGATGGTGTAAAAAATGTTGTATTGTACGAACTTCCAAAAATATTGTTTTATGCCCAACGACACACAGTTAAAACGTTCGCAAAAAGCGTGCGAGCCTGAATGCCCTTTCAGGGCTCCCTAGAACAGTCATTTCCCATTAAGGATAGGTAGTCCTCAAATCGGAGTGGTTGATCGTGAATGGGGAGTCGTGGTATTAAGGTGACTTCGTGAATGAAGTCCCTATCGATTAAATTTCCCGATCCCCCCACAGTAATCTAATGTACCCGTGTTGTGCCAGACAACCCTCCTTCATACATTCATAGAAACGTGCAACAAGATCCGGAAGCGCGAATGCGTTCGGATGGTTAAATAATAAAAAGTTCCATCCACGCTTTCGGATCTCGTCGCCGAAATAACTACCATAAACATTATGCGCAAATAAATGAGAGAAATCCCTTTCAAACTGAAGTGGGGGGCCATGAAATTAATTTGCAGAAAGGTAAAAATTTTACAGAGGGAATAAGAGAAAAGCAAACCTCCTCTGAAACTTTCAAAGGGTGAAGATGCAGAACGGCGGCGGTTGCGCGGGAGGAGAGGGCTTGGGCGGCGGTTCCACGGCAGGAAGAGGCGATCTCTCTGCACTTTCTGCTGCGGCGGCTAGGGTTTTACTGAGGGTGAAAATTAGGGTTCTGTAAAGGCAGAAGAGGGGTCGGGGTGTTTTTATAGGGGTTATTTGGTTATATGTACAAAAGCCCCCCAAAAAAGAGTAATTGAAAAAAATATTTGTTTTATTTTATTTTATTTATGGTTCTAAATATTTACAAAAATACCCCCCGAAAATTTGAAATTTTTATTTTATTTTATTTTATTTTTATATATTTTTTATAATTACAAGTGTGAAGATGGTATATACATACCCCCAAACTTATTTAAAACAGTGTTTCCACTGTTTATGGCTGGATAACAGAAGTTTGGTGGTAAGCGGAGGAAGATCAGTCGACGTAAACCGGCTCCTACAACATCAGGAGCTCCTCCGATGGGTCAGCGGTGAGGAATGGCTTTAACCTGTGTCCGTTCACTTTGAATAGTGAACCGTCCTCTGGATTTTCCAAATCCACCGCACCGTGCGGATATACAGACCGCACAAAAATATGGTCATTTCCAGCAAGATCTGAGCTTCCCGGGATGGAAATGTAACCGGGTGTCGTAAAGAAGTACCTGTTGACCAGGTGTGAAAGTTTTACGCGTAAGGTGTTTATCGTGAAATACATTCGTTCGGTTCTTAACGACAACCGCGTTTTCATAAGCTTCATCCCGAAGCTCGTTTAGTTCGTTGGTCTGCAGCTTCCGATGTCTGCCCGTATCATCAAGAGATAGATTCAGCTCCTTAATCGCCAAAAATGCTCGATGCTCGATTTCTACTGGAAGGTGGCAAGCCTTTCCGTAAACAAGCCGATAAGGAGATATGCCAAGATCAGTTTTATAAGCAGTTCGAAATACCCAAAGGGTATCAGTGAGTTTTAAAGACCAATCCTTACGGTTCTTGGAAACCGTTTTCGCCAAAATATGTTTGATTTGCCGATTAGACACTTCGGCTTGCCCACATGTTTGGGGGTGGTAGGGCGTGGATAGCTTATGATTAATGGAGTATTTCCGCATTAAGGGCTCGAAAGTCCTATTACAGAAATGTGTTCCATTATCACTAATGATTGCGCGGGGGTGTCCAAACTGAGAAATATGTTTTCCTTAAGGAATCTAACGACAACCTTGTTGTCGTTAGTTCCGCTGTGCACGGTCTCGACCCATTTAGAGACATAATCAACAGCTAGCAGAATATACAGGTTCTCAAAAGAGATGGGAAACGGCCCCATGAAATCAATCCTCCAAACATCGAAAATCTCGACAACCAAGATTGGTTGGAGCGGCATCTCGTTTCGTCTGGATATTCGGCCCAAGTGTTGGCACCGGGAGCAAGTCTTGCAGTAATCATGAGCGTCTTTGAAGAGTTGTGGCCAGTAGAAGCCACGCTGCAAGATCTTCTCGGCTGTCTTTCTTGGGCCAAAATGCCCGCCATACGCTTGATCATAGCAAAATGACAGCACACTCTTGAACTCGTTATCAGGCACACACCGACAAATAATCTGGTCGGGACAGTATTTAAACAGATAGGATTCGTCCCAGTAAAAATGATTTACTTGGGATAAAAATCGAAGTCTATCCTGACTTGACCACTCGTTTGGTAGTAATCCTGTTGCTAAATAGTTCACAATATCTGCGAACCAGGGTTTGCATGATACTGTCAAGAGCTGTTCATCCGGAAAAATGTCGTTTATTGGAAGTGAAAGCGTCGGCGAAGAAGGAAGTCGTAAGAGATGGTCGGCCACTATGTTTTCATATCATCTTTTGTCTTTGATGACAAAGTCAAACTCTTGGAGTAAGAAGATCCAACGTATCAGCCGAGATTTTGCGTCCTTCTTTGCAAAAAGATGGCGTAGAGCAGAATGGTCTGTGTAGACAATGACTGGAGAGCCGATTAAGTAAGGCCTGAATTTTTCTAATGCAAACACAACAGCCAAGAATTCCTTCTCGGTTGTTGTGTAATTCAGCTGGGTATCGTTCAGGGTTCGGCTAGCATAATAGATTACGTGCGGCATCTTGTCGATGTGCTATCCTAGGACAGCACCAATGGCAAAGTCAGATGCATCGCACATAATCTCAAAGGGATACGTCCAGTCAGGAGAAGAAAGTACGGGAGCAGAAGTGAGTGGGCTTTTAAGTGATTCGAATGCAGTTACACGGCTCGAGTTGAAATCGAATGTGCTCTCCTTGGCCAGCAGAAGAGTCAAGGGTCTAGCAATCTTGCTAAAATCCTTGATAAACCGTCTATAGAAACTGGCGTGGCCAAGGAAAGCTCGGATGTCTCTGACGCATCTGGGAGGAGGTAGATTGGAAATGACCTCAATCTTAGTTTTATCCACTTCAATGCCTTTTTGCGAGATGATATGTTCTAAGACAATACCTTCGCGTACCATGAAGTGGCACTTCTCCCAGTCCAAAGTGAGGTTTTTATCCTTACACTGGGTAAGGACAGCGTCGAGATGCTGTAAACACTCGTCAAAAGAATCGCCGAAAATGGAGAAATCATCCATGAATATCTCCAAGAATTTCTCCACCATGTCTGAGAAAATTCCCATCATACACCGCTGGAAGGTAGCGGGTGCATTGCATAACCCAAAGGGCATGCGGCGATATGCAAACGTGCTGAAAGGACAGGTGAACGTGGTTTTGTCCTGATCTTTTTCGGCGATGGGAATCTGGTTATAGCCGGAGTAGTCATCCAGAAAGCAGTAGTACTCGTGTCCAGCCAATCGTTCAAGCATTTGGTCAATGAAAGGTAGCGGAAAGTGGTCTTTCCGCGTTGCGGCGTTGAGTTTTCTGTAATCTATGCACACTCGCCACCCAGTTTGGGTGCGAGTAGGGATCAACTCGTTTGCCTGATTGGTGATGACCGTTATGCCCGACTTTTTGTGGACAACATGTATCGGACTGACCCACTGGCTATCAGAGATATGATAACTAATATCACTATCAAGACATTTAACGATCTCTTTTTTCACAGCCTCCTTCATGACTGGATTGAGTCGCCCATGTGGATCCCTGGCTGGTTTGGCATCATCCATCATATGAATGTGATGTTCAACGATCAAGGGACTAATCCCCTTGATGTCCGCCATAGTCCAGCCAAAAGCTTGTTGATTGCTCTGCAAGACCGTCAGAAGGGCTTTCTCTTGCTCTTGAGCTAGAGAAGCCGAGACGATGATAGGGAGGTTCTCGTTCTCACCTAAGTAAGCATACTTGAGGTGAGACAACAACGGCTTGAGTTCGAGCTTTGGAGGTGAAACGATTGAAGGCAAAATCGGCGAAAATGACTCGAACTCGAAAGATTCTAACAGAGGCTCAAAACGTGAGTACGCGACCGAGTCGGATGGTTCAGCTAACGCATCCGAAAATTCAGAGCATTAAAGCTCGGGTGGAGACAAGTCAAGATCGTTCGAGAAAGTGAAACACTCATAATCACTGTCGGGAGCAGTATCAGATTCAAGGAGGAACGCACTAGTGGCGTCAAAATTGCTGTAATCGAACAGAAATTTCTCAAACTCACAGTCCTCAGGAACGATCTCCTAGATCGAACAAACATCTAGTATATGAGCATTAGGTTCGGAGGGCTGATTCCCCAACCTAAAAATGTTGAGTTCAATTGTCATGTTTCCAAAAGATAGGTTCATCAAACCATTTCGATAATTGATCACATCATTCAAGGTCGTAAGGAATGGTCGACCGAGTATCACCGGAATTTGATTCCGGGGGTTAGCTACAGGTTGTGTGTCTAAAACAATGAAATCAATGGGGAATATGAAGTCCCCTACCTTTATTAACACATCCTCTAGCTCACCTCTAGGATGGGTGATAGATCGGTCAGCCATTTGGAGAGTATAGTGTGTGGGTTTCAGCTCTCCTACACCTAATTGCTCATATACCGAATACGGAAGTAGGTTAACACTGGCACCAAGATCCAAAAGTGCGTGGTTGATGTTCTTATCCCCAATAGTTATTGAAATTGTAGGACAGCCACGGTCCTTTCGTTTTTGAGGTAAAGCTTGGGTAAGAGCATCACTCACGGCACTAGCTAAGAAAACTTTCTTGGGTACCTGAGATTTCCTCTTCTTAGTGCACAAGTCTTTCAATATTTTTGCGTAGGAAGGGACTTGTTGGATTGTATTCAAGAGGGGAATGTTAATGTTAACCTGTTTAAACAACTCCATAATCTTCTCCATTTGTGGATTTTGTTTATTAGACCTCAACCGGTTTAGAAATGGAAAATTTTGAAAATTGGTTGAGTCTAAGACTTGTGGAGGAGATTGTGGAGTTGGAACGGATCCTAGAACTGGAGTTTTCGTGGAGTGAGATGTGGTTCCGTTCGGAGTAGCAGAAGAAGAAGAGCCTTTTGAAGAATGGAGACGAAGAAGGAGAAGAAGAAGAAAAAGAAAAAGAAGCGGCCGGGGTGTCATCATCTGTGCCAACGTTGTTGTGCAGCATCCTTCCAGATCTCAACGTAGTCACGGCACTCACATTATGGTTTTGTTTTTCAAGAGAAACATGTGTATTAAATAGGTGACCAGGATTTGGGAGTGATTGAGATGGAAGTCTCCCTTTCTCTCGCTCGCTTAAACCCGCATTTAGTTGTGCAATCTGGGCTTCGATGGTTTTGATGCCTTGCCCGTGCACAGCAGTGTGTTGCACCAAAGACTGAATGGAAGACTGGATGCTGGCGTTTGATTGAGTCGATTGCTTTACAAACACCTCCAGACTTCGTTCTAGCCAGGAAACCTTATCGTTGTTTGACGGAACAAAATTGTTTTGAGGAAAAGAATTGTTAGGTGCAAAATTATTCATCGGATTTTGAAAAGGTTGGGGTTGGAAAGGCTGTTGATGTTGATTTTGAGCTTGTTGTTGAGGAGGAGGAGGCCTCTGGAAGTTGTTGTGGCCTTGGAATTGTTGCTAGTTCTGATTCCAGGCGAAATTGGGGTGGTTTCTCCAACCAGGATTGTAAGTGGAAGAGTATGGATCATTTCTTGGTCTTTGTTGAGATGCAGCATTGACCTGATCCTGTCCTTGAGCAGGTGGGTTGTAAGGACACTCTTCGGTCAAATGTGATGGGTTTGAACAACAAGCACAGATGGTACGAGGGGGAAGAGCAGGGGCAGGAGAAGGAGAATTTGCTCTCAATTGCTTCTAGTTTTCGCGTGATCGCAGCCATTTTGGCCTTCATTGCAATTGAGATATCAAGTTAATGAACGCCTGCCTTAGAGAGACCGGAAGAAGTAGATGAAGTAGATGAAGTGTTCGGTCTGGTGCTTTCCCACTGAAGCGTTCGCTCCGCGAGATCGTCGAAAAATTGCCAAGCTTCCTCGTCAGATTTGGATAGGAAGTGGCCTTGACAAATGGTCTCCAGCAACTGCTTAGTTGCTGGGTTCAGGCCCTCATATAAGGTCTGACAAAGTTGTCATCTCTCAATACCGTGATGAGGGCACTGAACAAGAAGGT
Source organism: Agapanthus africanus (assembly GCA_030015575.1). Lineage (NCBI taxonomy): Eukaryota > Viridiplantae > Streptophyta > Magnoliopsida > Asparagales > Amaryllidaceae > Agapanthus > Agapanthus africanus. The sequence continues at coordinate 547,421,394 of JASDDO010000001.1, forward strand.
CTTTATATCGGTCAAAGCACTTCCAAAAAGGTTCGGCAGGAAGCTGGGAAAATTGGTTAATTTTGTTTCGTATTCTCGCGGTCTTGTGATTTGGGTAGAACTTTTTAAGAAACGCTTTTACAAACTCATCCTAACTGTTTATGGAATGCGATGCGGTACTATACAGCCACTTCTCAGCTAGGTCACACAAAGTGAAAGGAATGACTCGTAGCCGTATAGCATCGTCGGACAGTTGGGTTGTCTTCATCATTGCACAGACGTTCTGGAACTTGTTAATGAAGATGTAGGCATCTTCGGATTCCAGCCCGTGAAATTTGGGCAACATGTTGATAAAGTGGGGCTTAATTTCGAAATTATCCCCATTAGCCGGCGGAAGTGAAAGACAGATTGGAAGTGCGAAGCGAGTAGGATAGAAACAATCCTGGAGCGCTATTTGCTGTGGCGCTTCAACAGGAGGTGGTTGCGGGTTATTCGCACCCAGATGAGGTGGAATCAGTCCCGGGGGAGGTAAAGAGATGTTAGGAGGAAATCCTGACATCTCAGAAGAAGAATTTGGTGATGATGAAGGTGAGGATGTATGAACAGAATTCCGGTCAACGTCGGAGTTGGCCGGCAAAGGTAAAGGTGAAAGAGGTGTGGAGGGAGTTTCGACGTCGGAGTCGGTCGCGTAGTCGGTAGCGGCTAACGAAACGCGGACTAGGCAGGCACTAGTGTCCCGAGTCCAACCAGACATACACTAAACGAGTTTAGTATAGTCAAAACGTAGAATGTGAGGGTAATATAACGTCAATGGAGAAATGCGGATGAAAGGTGGGTGAAATGGGATTCTAGCGACAAAGGGCAAGTTTTTATAAAAGTTTTGTTTTGTTTTTTTATTTTAGAAAGAGTTTTGCAAAAATGTGTACGGACTTACGGCACAACTTCAAACAATCATAGTCTAAACATGCACAATCATACCTAGAGCTATGGTCTTCTAAGTCCACTAGACTGCTCCTAAATGTTCCAAAGTGACAAGTTGTGAGATAACCCTTAAATCGTCTCTTCGCTGCCAATTGTGGCCAGGTAAGCACAAATGAAGAAAGGAGGGTTCCGCTCACGAATCACTGTGAGATGGGCCTTTTAAAATTACCTTTCTCACTTGTCTAGCCTAGGCACCACAAAGTCAAGTTTAGATAAACGATTGAATGCCCATAATCTTCCTCTGTCCTATTGAGCACGACGGTTCTTAGTTGGCTGAGTCTAGATATTTTTTTTAAATTAAGCTCAAGGGTAATGCATATACTTTTAGTAATTTTTGGGGTCTTAGGAAGAGTGATGAAATCCCCACCCAATATGAATTGGTGTTATAGCCCCTTAAAGTCCGTATTATTTATGCAAAAGCAGTGACAACAAAAAATCTAAAACACTTGCAAAAATTTATTTGGCGGCGGTGCAAAGAATCCTGCACAAAAAAAACAGTTTATTGGAGAGGGGAAGAGAATTTGTGCAAAGAATGCTGCAGAAAAATATTTCAATGGAGTTCAGAAGAGGGAAGAAGAGAAATGAGATACTCACAGAGAATTCTGGCTGCTGATGTCAGCAGTTGACCGCGGTCAAACAGGCACTTATGCCGCGGTTCCGCGGCAGAACAGTGGGTTTGGATCTTCAAACTTTTTCCCTGTGCTGAATTGGTTCTCCTCTTCCTGTTTAGATCTGCTGAATCTTGATTTGCTCATTGAATTTGCTCCAGAACTGAACTAGACCTTCTTCCTATCCTGCACACTTGCACAAAAAAATAACAAGATGATTTTTTTTATTTTGTTTTGTAAATTTTTTTTAAAATTTTATATTTTTCAATATTTCAATATTTATATTTTTTTAATTAACCCGAAATTACATAAAGAAATAAACTACCGTCTCCCCGGCAACGGCGCCATTTGATTGGTTATGATTTTCTGCATGCTTAGTTTTAATTACCGTAATCAAGACGGTTTCTCTTGGAAGCTGGCCGGTTGAGTATGGGTCGATCCACAGGAAGATGGAATCTTTTTCTTTATATTTTAACGAGTTAAATCCAAATATGTCGAGTTTTGTTTTAAGATCTACTAATGAGATAAAGGATGATAAAAGAACTTGCTAGGGTTAGGATTAGATTAGTTTGAGTTAGGAATTTCTCACTTCTTTCATGCCCTTCTTAATATCGGTGTTAAGGTAATCGGCAACAACGGGGATTAGCACGACTAGGAAGAAACTTGCAAGTATAAGCTAGGCTTTCCATACTTAGTTTCTTCCTTTTGGTCCTTATCCGTCCGTTCTTGGCTATTAGCCCTAACTTCCGGTTAATTCAACCACATCTGGTCTAACTATGGAGTCACCGCTATCATGTAGGATAGGGTGCCATAGTGAGCGGATTGTGGTTCAATTAACAGGAGTCCGAATTAAGGTGTTGGGCAAAGAAAAGAGTGAGAGAAATTTCCTTCTCTCAAACTTTCCTTCTCCTGCCCTAACAAGTGAGAAATTACTCACCCATTAATAAGATAAAAACAAGAACGGTAGAAAGAAATGAAGTTGAGAAAAAGTACAACTAGCTATTTGAGACCTCACCTTGGCAAGGATCTTACTCAAGCATCATGGTTGTAAAGGATAAAAAAAAAAAATAGAAGAAGAAAAAAAACAATAAAGATAGCAACAAAATTACAACTAGATTAGCTAATGAAAAATTACGAGCAATAAATAAAAAGACATGCAAGATAATAAAAGAAAGCAAGATAATAAAAGAACTCTCTTTTTTTATTTTTTTATTAATCAACGCTCATAAACTCACTACAATTTTTCATAGAGAAAGATAACAAAGAAGAACAGAATTAATCCTAAAATCTAAATAAAGAAAGGCACGCCCTAATTTGGCTTTGAGCTCTGCTATTTATAGGCAGGAGAGTGAAACCCTTGGTATACATTCTGAGCCAATTACGAGATTACAAAACTATCCCAAAAGAGCCAAGTCAACGCTGCTTCAACTGCCACTGACACTGTTCAGACGCGGCCCCAGAACCGCGGCAGAAGTGCCTATTTGGCCGCGGTTCCGCGGCCATTTGGTGGAATTAGGGGATCATCTTTTCAGGGCTTCTCCATGTTGCTTTTCTCTTATGTTTTGTACACTTGGTTTCTCAGAATCTCTTCAGTTTTCTTCCAGATTTTCAATAGTGCAAAATGATGTGGACTTTTGCCTTGAGCTCCGCGTTTGAAGTCTTGGATCTTGTGCTGCCCTTGTGCTTTGTGCATTGAAGTGACCAACGATTTGCCATTTTGTCCCTTGAACTGATAGGCGGCATCATACGGATGGTTAGCGGAGATCGGTATTCATTTGTTGTTGGTCGTAGTCCCGTATTTGTTGTGACTTTTCATGAATTTCACTGTAAAGAGCTCAGAACCTGTAACCTGCAATTGTTCAGCAAACACGGATCAAAAGTACCTACCTATATGCATTATGATCAAGAATGGGCGGTATAAAAATACAAAAATCTGATATGAACAGGTGGGAGTTGCCGGTGCGTCGTTTCGTCGTCGGAAACTCTTTGAGTTATCGCCGGAAGTTTTTCGGAGTTTCGCCCTTTGCCAACTCCACTTGCACACAAAAGGATCTTGGAATTTTCTTGAGAGTTTTTGTAGGAAATTTTAGTGTGAAGGGGTGTAAAAATAGAGTGGGTATTTATAGGGAAAATTAGGGTTAAGGTGTGATAAATTTTGAGAATTAAAATGCATTAAAACATGGAATAATGCAAAGTTTTAATTCTCTGGAAAATGCAGGAAAACAAACAGTCAGGGGTTAACAGAGGGAGTCGAAAGGGTGTTAGGGTTCAAAAAAAATTAGGTTTGGTTCAAAGAAAATCGGCGGCACCGGCCCGATTCCTCATCTCGTCGGTCCGATCTATGATGTGGGGGCTCGTATTGGTGCCACGTGTCCCTGACGGTCTAAATACTAATTTGCACATGTTTGTTTAGGCTGTGACTCTTGGTTTTACGTGTTGTGCACGTGTAGACTTTTGGGCTTCTAAAAAATTAAATGAATTTTAAAATAAAAAGAATATGTGGCTGATGGGATTTGAACTCTGGTGCTATGGTTCTGTTGGCTATAGTGCTCTCAAGTCAATTATTGGATCGCAGGCACGTGATTGCAATGATTGAGGGAGGACCTATACCGGTAGAACAGTTTTACTCGAGATGATAGTATGCTATCTGGTTTGTCTTTATCATCGTGTACATGCTTCAGGTGACATTACAGATCACTATAACATGTTGATAGAGCCCATAGGATTCTTGCTTGACTACCAGCAGTATGATGACGATCATATACGTAAGAGTTGGGTGGTCTATAAGCACATCCTTAAAGTGTCCCTAGTCGTAGGAGTTTCGAGACTGGGCATCGATACTCCAAGAGTAGACTAGTGTATACGGATCGAGATCCCGACGAGGGGCGGTGGCCGGTCTCACAAGCCATTGGTGTTAGTTGGTTCATCTAAGATGTATACAGGTGCTCATTGTGTTATGAGTACACCGGACGGACTCGCAGGGAACATGCTAGTTGGTATTATACTTATTGTCAGACAGCAATTCCCTGGTGACATGTGTACAAGTTAGTCTATCGACCTGGGATCATCATTTGTCTCATGTGAGTGCTCACTGTGCTTTGAATACTACCCTACCATGGCTCAAATGAGTCATGCAAACAAGTTTTAGTTGGGTACAGTCCCGAGCCACATGGAGGCAGTGAGTAGATCGTCAAGGGATTCGTCTCTCCCGATATTGGGGGTTGAGGTCGCGGAGTGCACGGGTGGCCCTCACCAGAAATGCTCGGTCGGAGTAGTCGAGAATTACCGATCTAGGATCGGTAGTTTCTCAGTTGGTGATAGGTTTCATGCCGACACTAAATGTCGCGTTATTAGGGGTCTGACTTTATCCACCCCTTAGACTCGATAAGCGATACTCATAAACAAATGAACCAGACTGTACGGATATTGTCACTGTCAGGCTCAGTAGGGGTTCTGGATGAGTTTGCTCGTCGGCTTCCCTTTCGCTCAATACCTAGGCAGCCGTTACGTACAGCTAGTACCACTGACGTGCTTGTGGTTAAACTCACTGCCAGCGTATTGACGAGTCTTTAGAGTCCCACACAGAGGGTTTCCCTGGTTCGGGCGAAACATTGTAGAGGCTGTATGGTTTTACGGCAAGGTTCGATCATATACGTGCACTAGTGCACGGATCATGATCGGACGGATAATACTAGTGGGATTTGGTTTAAGCCGGATCCTAGTATTATATTGTTGGATTAATTTCGTCTCGTTGTATTCGTATTCAGTCGGAATACGGATGCGGGTATTTATATACGGATGAGGGGTAATCTTGTAATTCGTTACAAGATTTCTTTAGTTGATACCATTTCTTTTTGTTGGATTAAACATTTAGTTTAAATGTTTAATTGGTGGAAAATGTGAGTGCAAGTTTTGGCCTTATGCATTTATTTGATGGTGCATGCACTTGGTGACTCATGGTATTGGGTCTTGTGATCATTTATTGTGACAAAGATTGTTTTTGAGGCCATGATTATTGTGTGGGATATTTGTGGAGAGAGGGGGCAGTTCTTTTGAGGCCTAGGGATTTTTCTTGAGTGGAAAAACGAGCTCTCAAAATATCACACAAAATAACTAAGCCATTTCTTCACTTGCTTCTTTGCTTGAGCTCACACTTTCCTCCATGGGCATCTTCTTCAACCTCCACCCATCCCTCTCATGAGTTGAGAATCCATGGGTGTTTTGAGACAAAGTATTCACACACACTCTCTACTTCATCTTGGGCATCTAGGTTAGCAAACTAAATGTTCGAGTTGCTTCGGTTTAGAGGCGGGAGCCCGTATTAAGAATCCTCGACGTGGATCTTCTTTGATGGAGGGAGACCGGAGATCAAACTTGATCGGGGAAGCCGCAAGGATCTTGGGACAGAGGTTGAAGACCGAAGGACACGGATCGATCGGTATAACCTCTCTAAACTCCTTTGTGATAACTAGTATAGGGTTAATGGTTTGATCTGGGAATCGGGTTCCGTTAGAGCCGGGTTTTTAAAGTTTTTGTTCCGCATTTGGCCACAGATTGATCGCCGGGGCGCTGGCGTAACCCAACAGGTTCAGCAGTTCAAGATCTTACCAATGAGCTACAAACTCCTTCTTGCTGTTCAAAAGCAAATTGAATTTATAATTTGTGCTCGGGCTTAAATACCCCTTTATATATTTTTGAAAAAAATTGTACATAAAGTTTAGGGTTGTTACATTCTACCCTCCTTATAAAAATTTCATCCTCGAAATTTATAAAAGGAAAGTGTAACAGATTCAAGGAAAGTTTGGTGATAGAAGTACTAATAGTGTAAAAAAAATAATAAAGTGGTACAATGGTTTGAAAAGGTTGAAGAGAATTACCAGTGTTACCCTGGTCTACAGCCTCTGCTTCTTCGGCTGCTAAAAGGAAAGCCTGACGCCGTGGTACATTCCTCCTAACTGGAGGCACATTCCTCTGTCCTTGAGGCATGTTTCTCTGCTCTCGAGGCATGTTCCTCAGTGCCTGATGGAATTGGTGATTAGGCTGTGCAGGAGCTGGTGCTAGGAGTGCTAGACGAGGTGTAGGAGCCTGGATAGCTGGCCGCTGTGGGTAGTTGGTGGATGTGTGAGCTGGGTTGCGTCTATAAGGATAGTTTCCAATTCCGTGATTGTATGCGCCACAAACTAAGCATAGGCCTTTTGCGCGCCTACAGTCCTTCTACAAGTGTCCTTCCCTCTTGCAATAGAAGCAAAATTCGGGACTCGGCTGGTTATTGATTTCATCCGGTCTTCTCGGTTCAACAGTTGGTCTTGAAGAGGCTCCTCCTGCCATCTGGGTGGCAGGACGCTTCACTCCGGCAGATTGAGGTCTGCCCTTCCTCTTCACCACTGCCTCGTATCTTCGGGCAACCTTCAAATCCATATCATGGGTTAGGAAATCCCCTATAGCTAATGCAGCTTGGATTTCCGGGTCCAACCCTTGCTGAAATCTTCTAGCCCTGATCTCAGCAGTCGGTATGAGATGGGCCGCAAACCTATTACGGTCTTGTGTTAGCTGTGTAGTATGTGATATAAAATCGAACATTGAGACATATCTTACCTACTGAGCATGGTAAACTCAGCATCATACTCATCTACAGATTTGGTCCACATTGAACCTTGTTGCAGATGGATGAACTGCTGTTCCATATCAAAGCGGGCAGTCTCAGGGAAGTACTTTGCATCGAACATGTCGCGGAAAGTCTTCCATTCGATAGGCTGATGAAGACGGCTTTCTTCCGCCTTCCACCAAGCCCATGCATTATCAGTGAGCTGCAGCTTTGCAACTCGAACCCAAGCTATCTCTAGCACTTGTGCTGCTGCCAGGTCATCTTCAATACTTTGAGTCCATTCCTCAGCTTCTAGAGGGATCTCTTTTCCTACGAACTGCTTGGGGTGCAAGGCTCTGAATTGCTTCACCCCAGGTGCTTCGGTCTCGGGACGGTTTATCAAGATAGCAGTCTATTGATGCTGTCCCTCCAGGAGGCTACGGATCACCTCAAGAAGTACCGTAAGCTCATTGATCGAAGCAGCTACGGCCAGTGTAATTGGTAGGGGTGGTGGAGTGTTATTGAAGTTAGTGCTGGTGTTGTTTGGGGAATCCATAATCTTGAAAGAAAAATTTGGGTAGGACAGATTCAAAATATATGAAATTAGAAGATTCAAGAAATATGAATTGTAAATAATGTTTTCAGTTGCTGGTTCTTGTGTTATATTGCTTAGGTTGTCCATACAGCTCAGACCTACATGGTAGGGTTCCATACAACTCAGACATGCATGGGCCACCAACAAAACCTGTCACGCCCCGCTTCCCAGTATACGGGAAGAGGACGCGACGAGGCCGCTACGTATTTACCCTGAAGTAAACATGCTAAGCGTATCTAAGCAATATAAGTAAAATGCACAAGAGACAGTGACAATAGATATAACTGAACAACAACTTTATTTACTAACATTCTTTTTACAATACATATGGAATGGTAAATACATGGAATTAAAGCAATGTCTAAACAGTGGCATAACAGAAATATAAAGGAAATGTAATGTACAAGTGAACTAGAGCTCTGGATTTTCAGTAAACTGGTCCAAGTCCTCATTACTGGGCTCTATCTCCAGTGAGTCTGGATCACCTGACGACATTCCAAAGAAGAAGAAAGAGAATATCGTCAGCGAACAAATCGCTCGTGTTTCCCCCAATCAGAGCAAAGCTCTGTTTGAATTTCAAAAAATTCAAAAATTGAAGTAACGCTTCAGATTCCTTGCGCTGCGCACAGCGCGCCACGTGTCAAAAGTTGACAAGCCAGCGCTGCGCCCAAGATAGCGCACCCAATCAGAGCAAGGCTCTATTTAAAATAAAAAATAAAAAATAAAGGAAGCAACGCTTCAGATGATCTTCGCTCTGCGCTGCGCGACACGTGTCAGCGCAGTTGTGTTGCGCTCTGCGCTGTGCGACACATGTCAGCGCAGTTGCGCTGCGCTCTGCGCTGCGCGACATGTGTCAAGCGCAGGTGCGCTTGCGCCAACTGTGCCAGCACTAAAACAGAATTAAAATTTCAGAAAGATCTTTCCAATCTTATTAAAACAATAAGATTATCTTCTGTAAAACAGAAGTCCTATGATCAAAGATCCAACGGTGGGGAAAAATTCCTAAATCACTCAGAGAAAGATCTCTTTAACTGATTTAACAAATCAATTGGCTCTATATAAAGGCCCCTAGACTCCAAGTCTAAAACACACACAGAGAAAGAAAAACATGAGAATTCCTCTAAAATTTTAAGAAGAACTCAAAGAGAGAAAAGATAAACCTTTGAAAAAAGAAGAGTTTCTTCTAAAAAGATCATTGATCTAAGAACAAGATCAAGATCTTCGATAAAATAATAATAATAATAATAATAATAATAAAAAAGAAGTAATTTACTTCTGTATAAAGGCATTGCCTTTTGATGAACCACTGGTTCTTGAGATTTGAGTTAAAACCTCTCTGGAAAACAAGAAAAATTTGTTCCCTTTGATCTAATTTGATCCAAATATTAAACAGTGCCTTGCACTTTTGAGTTTGCACTGTTGCGCTCCTTGGATTGGCGCAAGCCACCAGGGAGCGCCACGTGTCAACCCCAGAATAAACTACGCCTTGCGCTTTTAAAAAAAATGAGCAATACGCTCTTGAATTGGCGCAAGTCATCAGAGCGCGCCACGTGTCAGCAGCGCACTAGCGTAGCGCACTGCGCTTGCGCTCACCAGAGCGTGACACGTGTCACCTCCACATCAGTTTGCGCCTTGCGCTCCTCAATCAGTGCAAAGCGCCTGACAGGCCATGCGGCGCACTATCAGAATATTAAATGCAGCGCATTATTAAAGGGCAGAGCCCAATTGAGAGGTCCAATGGACCAAAATAAATGCTCTGCATTATAAAAAAAAAGGGGGACAGAGCCCAATTAAAAGGGACTAATAGGCCAGAAAAAAATGCACTGCATTATTAAACAAAGGGCAGAGCCCAATCAAAGGCCTAATATGCCAGACACAAATAAAAAATGTTAAATATTCTCAACTGGACATAGCCCAATTCTGGCCGTAAGTCCTCAAATTAAAAATTGACTAAGCACGACTGCTCTCTTAAATCAATTTACACCCGGTTCAAGGGTACATCTCTGAACTCCTCTGATATTTGTCGTTGTAATCCTTCAACGTCGTCAGAGAGGTGACGGGTCCCGACAACCACACATTGCTACGGACTAATGCGTCCTTAAACTCATGGACTAATGCGTCCTTAAACTAATATTCATCCCCAAAATGGGAATGATGGACCACTATGTCCCTAAACTGGCAATACGGACTGTGGGGTCCTTAAACTCATGGACTAATGCGTCCTTAAACCAACAATACGGACTGTGGGGTTCTTAAACTCATGGACTAAAGCGTCCTTAAACCAACAATACGGACTGTGGGGTCCTTAAACTCATGGACTAATGCGTCTTTAAACCAATATGCATCCTCAAAATGGGAACGATGGACCACCATGTCCCTAAACTGGCAATGGACTACTATGTCCCTAAACTGGAACAATAGAGCCCCCAAATGCTCTTTTGTCGGATCTAAATGATCCCGTTAAGTTGATCTTAGTCTCAAATCAGACTAACGTGTCCTTAACAAACGTTTGAGTTGATCTTAGCCTCAAATATGGCTAACGTATCCTCAAACCAAAACCCCAAACCCAAATCTAAGAAAATACGGATTTGGAATAATCCACGTCCTACGGGCGACGACATAAATTAGTTTCCGTATACAATCCACGGGCAACCACAAACAAAATAAACACCCACGACACGAAGTGAAATTCTGGAGAAGGAGAAAGTTGTTACCGCGACGCGGTAGCGTAATTAACTGCAGGGGCTTACGCCTGCAGGGAAGAGCATCTCCACAATCAAAAACCCGTCTAACGAGGGGGAATCTGACGAAGTCTGCTACATCGGCCGCATCCGTCTAAATCTCCGATACACGGTGCCATAAATCAACTTGGCATCTTCGGAGAGGTGGACGGATCAAACCAAATAGCATCTGCCCCGAATCTCAGGCAAGACGTCCCTACGTCGTCTTGGCCGCCATTCGGAGGGGAACAGATTCTGGCATGCCCGGTGGGACCTTTTCCTCTTTCCACTCCACACTTCGTGTGTCGTCTTCGCGAACAAATCGCGGTTTGTTAATGGTTGCCCTCGGGTTTCAAGTTACTAAGATTTGGTCTCTTGCTTGGCGCAAAAATCAAACAGCAATGGAGTCCAACTGCTCAAACCGCTCCAAATGCAACTGCAACCGACGCTCCGCCTCACCTGGAGGTGTAGCCTATGGGCCTCAAGCGGCCTCCATCTTTGCTATGCCGGTGGAACAAGTGACTCAGGCTACCACCGTTCTGTTCTTCGGGACCATGCTCCCGCCAGTGAACATTAATGTCCCGCTGCCGCAGGAAGCGCAAAAGAAGTCGGTCTTCGATCGGCTTACTACTACCACGGCCCCTTTCAACGGGTCGTCCAATTCCAACTCCTTGGTCTTCACCAGACTGAGCCTGAATTCCGACGGGCCTGCGAAGAAGCTCATGACCCCTGAAGTGGCCATCCCAAGGAAGATAGCCATCTCTGCTCCGGAAGTCATCAAGGCGGCTTCTCCTGCCAAAGAATCGGTCTTTACAAGACTGGCTATTCCGGCTCCCGTTCCTACTCAAAGGTCCGTCTTTGATAGATTGGATACCGCTACCCAAAAGACATCAGTCTTCAAGAGGCTGGCACCAGCGGCGCCTCATCTGGACAGGGGGCAAGACAAAACCATCCCCATCGCCGAACCAGCCCCAACAGCTCGACATGCTCGACGTCACCACTGGCACCGAGTAAGGAAGGCCGGGGGCAACTCCCCCTCTGGGCTGACCCCACCAGCTCCAACGGTGGAAATCAATGCTGCTATTCCGATTGGGAACAGCTTTGAACCGCTAAGGAGGGTACGCAAGAACTCTCCGACTGCCGCGCTAAAAAGATCTCCTCCACCCGCGGAGAATGTTACAGAAACAAAGCCAGAGCAGCCCCCTCAATGGCTGTTCTCCAAAATTTATAAGGTCTGGCGACGGGTTCAGGACTCAGTAATCATTCAAGATCACTCTCACCGGCAGAAGAGGGTGAAAGTTCAAGAAGAAAGGAACCGTTCTGTCAAGCCGCAAAGGACGACAACCACTTGGGTGCCCACTACAACGGCCCCCTCCACGTCGACTACTCAAAAGAGAAGAAGGCCGGAGAAAGTCCCCACGCCTGCCGCAAATGTCAAAGGCAGTGAGCTTAAACGCCCTAAGTCGGGGGGCATTGTGGTCCATACCGTCTACATGGCATCCGGGAAAGAGGATAGCCGTACATCTACAGGTCATAGACCGCTTACGCGATCGGTGACTAAAGCTCAGGAGCAGCAGCAGAAGCTCCAAGAAATGATGACTGCGATGGCCGCACTTACTGGGCCAAAAGAAAGCCCCGAAGCGTCCTCGGATCAACGCCAGGAGCAAGAAACCGACGCCGAGTTCCTTCGGAGAATATTGGAAAAGAAAGACAAAGAGGCAGCGGAACAAGCAGCCAATATAAAACGAATGGCCCTTTTGTTCTAGGATATGGTGGGTATGATGATCCAGCAGGATCCTCCTGCTGAAGATCCTCCGATCGTCCTTAAAGATGACAGGGGAGAAACGTCAAATCCTCCACCGGCTCTGTCAACAGCCAAGGAAGAGACAATTTCCAAAGCTGCCCTGGATGAATATATAGCTCAGCAGATACGAGTTCACCAGGAAACTGAGGCAGCCGGTCAAGTTGTCAAGACAGGGCGACCATATCCGAGCTGGTACGATCAGATAAAGTACCCGCCGGGCTACACGATCCCAAAGTTCCATATCTACAAGGGGACAGGCAATCCCCATCAACATGTCGCCCAGTTCAGGGCACTTTGTAGCAACACAGGCGGCGATGATAAGCTCATGCTTCGCCAATTCGTCGGCAGTTTGTCGGAGACGGCGTTCGAATGGTATTCCGAACTCCCAAACAACTCTATCAAGACATTTGCTGAAATGGAGTTGTTGTTTACCCAGCGTTTCGCAAGCGCCAGCGAGCGTACTCTAATAATGGCCCTGATCAATGCAAGAGTAAAGCCGGGCGAAACTTGGGTTCAATATGCAATCCGATGGCGGAACTTGTGGTCGAAGTGCGAGCAGCGCATCGAAGAAGCGCCAGCAGTAGGCATGTTCGTGGGCACCTTAGATCCTCATGCAACTATTTCACAGTTCATGATGTTCTTTAAACCAACCATGTTCCAGGCCCTGATCGACAAGCTAGCTCAAATGGACCAAATGGGCCATAGACCGTCTCCTCCAAAGCCGGACTCTCAAAATGAGAAGGGGAAAGGAAAAGCGATCGTCGTCGCCAATGCTCAACAACAGCCGAGCAACTTGAAGCCGGTTGTCCGTCAAAATAATATGCGTCCACGCATACCCCTCGAGGAGAGGCTAGGACGTCCTTACTCGTTTCCTCAAGATAAAACGAGAAGACTGTTCGAGCTGGCATTGCGCAACAGACTCATCAATCTGCCGGATTCAAGATGTCCGTTGCAGCCAAACGACGTTAATGATCCCAATTACTACCCCTACCATCGAGTATTGGGTCATCCGATCGAAGATTGCTACGTCTTCAAAAACTGGATTGAAGACCAATACCAACAAGGCAAGTTCGCGTTGTCCGAAAGATGGAAGATAAACCCGCCCCAACCTCATATCCCTAAAAAGGTGAATACGCCCGGGGCAACGTGCTCCCTTGTTGAAGAAGCTCCGTGGGAGGTTGTGCTATCAGCCAAAACCAAGAGGATGCTGGATGATCTCCAAACATGCCCGGCAATCAGGTGGAAAAATCCGTTGGAACCTGAGATCATTGAAGGGATGCTGAGGCTACGCCCAACTCCAAAGATCGGTGGTGATGGCCCAAGCACTCACACCCAGCCGTCGAAATCTTCAAAGAAGAAGAAGAAGAGATCCAAAAAGCCCGTGAAGCCTGGCGACAAGCGCACGGACTTACAGAAGCAGATCGACACGCTGGAGGAATACAATCAAAAGGCACGAACTCCCATCACACTCCAGGAGTTCCTCAGCCACGTCTTTCAAGAGGAAGGTGAGGGAGAGAGCTCGTCGGATGAATCCGAGGAGTACGTAGCGAGTTGTCATGTGATCTCTCACTCGTTTACGGACGATGAGAAAACTCCTTGCACTGAGAAGCTGGGGGCAGATCCTGAATCGAAACTTCTGGGGCCATCAGATGAAACAATTGATGCATTCCTCAACGAAGCTTTGTTGAAAAGTAAAGCTGATCGGGAACGCGAGACGGTCATATTTGAAAGGGCCAAGCGCCGACGACTAGACGAAAGAGTTGAGACACTCCCATCAAATCAAGAGACATCCGTTGCGGATAAAAATAAATTCAAGACGAGGAAGAGGTTTGCTAAGGCCATATCAATGGGGATGAAGCTACCACCCTCTGAAGGAAACATTGTCGACAAAGCGGAAACGCACCCTTCCTATTGCTTATATCATCGAAAGGTTTCGCACCCCACCGAAGAGTGCAAAGCTTTCAATAGATGGTGGCAAGGGTATGTTGTTCACCGGCAACATTTTAAACGGGAGAAGCGCAAAACTCGTCGGGAGCGGAAAAGTACGACCGATGAGCGTAGAAGAACCACCGGCGATTGTCGCATGGTTAACGCTAGGGAAGCACAAGTTCTCACATTCGGAAGTGACCCTGACGAGGAAATGGTTATTAGCCCTCTCTTTAAAGAGTCCACCTCGGGAAAAGAAGAAGAGCCGAAGGCCTGCGAAAATATCCAGCTGCGTAATCGTACGCTACCCGGAAAGAATCTCGGACCCTCAAATAAAAAAGATAAGGGGAAAGAAAAAGTCTCTGAGGATATCGCCTTAGATGACCAAGTCATAGAAGAGCTAACCGCCAAGGACCCACCAAAGAGAAATAAGATGGACTACAACGTTCTGGCGCACTTGAGGAAGCTACCCTCGCAGCTCAGCATTCTTGACGTCCTTTTATTATCAAAAGAAGCAAGGGATTCATTGATCAAAGCGCTACAAGAGCCAGAACAATTCCAAGATTTTCTCGCCGAAGAAAAGATGAAGGACGAGCTGGAAGAAGTGCACACAGCCGATGTCACTTTCGGTGATGAAGACCTCCTCCTTGGGACGTGCGAACATAATCGTCCCCTCTATGTCTCAGGGTATTGCCATGATATAAAGATAGGCAAAATTTTGGTTGACAATGGGTCCTCCGTCAATCTCCTCAATTTACGGGTGTTGAAAGAAATCTGCATGAGCGTCCAGCACCTCGCTCAGGATAAGATCACCATCTCCAGATTCGACTCTCAATCATCATGGACTCTCGGGTCTGTGATACTGACGTTATGCTTTGGGCTACTCGTCATGGACATTAAATTCCACGTCATAGACGCCAAAACCTGCTACAACGCTTTGCTCGGTCGACCCTGGTTACACGAGTACAACATCATCCCTTCTACACAGCATCAGTGTATGAAATATTTTAAGGATGGTCTCGAGTATACCGTAACGGGAGAGTTGAACCCATTCTCCGTGAACGAAGTCCGTAAATATGAAGATGCAAAATACTTCTTGCCAGATTTCGAAGACACGGAGAGGTGTCATAAGCCAGAGAACAAAGCTAACGCCACCATCCCTGTCTTCGGGAGCGATACTGAGGAAGAGGAAGAGATGGTTTATTCCCAATACAACAAGCCGGGACCATCCACTCCTACGTTGATCTTTGGTAGTGACTCGGAAAATGAGGTCCATACTATATTCTCTGCTCGGCCTTCAATACAAACATCCGCTGACGAAGAGCAAAGTCTGCAAGTCGCCAAGGTTCCACTTAAACATCAAAAAGAACTGGATGCGCTCGATACCTACAGTGTAGAGGAGCTGCGGACGTTCTATGTCCCTCCCAGGCGAGAAGACGAAAAGGCAATTCTATTCTACCGCTCTGAAGAAACCAAAGTGGAGAAAGAAATCTGGCACGGTGCGGATCCTACGCTTGATAGGCTTCAGCCCATTCGTCTGCCTAGATATTACACAGAAGGCTTGAAAAGACTATTGAAGCGCCAAGAGATTCCCTTCAAACAGACCGCTCGAAAGGCCAAATTCTATGACAGGGTCTGGAACGTTCCCGGAACTCAGCATAAGTTGCCTAATGGAAGAATAGAAACAATCGGGCTTGGATACATTCGGTCCAAGAAACGGGAGCTCCTCCACGACTGTTACGTCGTACATGACTTCAATGAAGAAAGGGATGCTCAATGGGAGGACGCTAATCCTGAACCAGAAAAAGTTCCTGATGCAAAAGTGCCCAGTCCGTCGTTCGAAGAACAAATAGACAAGCTTATAAGGGAAGCTGGTCAAAAAGTTCGAGATGACCACAACCGCGAAATGGCCATCTACGAGAAAACCAGGACGCAACGCCTCCTCCAACAGGCTGTGAAAGACGAAAATGCCGCCCCCTGTCAACCTGTTGTATAAAAAGCCCGACGCAGAGACAGGAACAAGTCGAAAAGCGAAAAAGGCATTCAGCAAAGACAAAGTGGGAACAAGAAGCCACGCGGTCGGGAATCGAGCGGTTCTGATCTATCCCTTGTGAAGAAAATGGGTCGAGCGTACTCCTTTCCTCCAGACAAGACAAATAAGATACTTAACCTCGCTATAATACATCAAATGCTTACACTTCCAGAGTCTAAACACCCCGAACAAGCGGGCGAAGTCTCACACCCGAACTATTGCTTTTATCACAGGGTAATAGGACACCCTCTCGAAGATTGCTTCACCGTCAAGAATTGGGTCGAAGATCAGTATCAGCTCGGCAAGTTCGCCCTATCTGACAGCTGGAGGGTAACGCCGCCACAGAAGCATGAACCCAAACCTACGAGAGCAGAACCAGGTCCACATCGGTCTTGGAAGCGAGCTCGTACTTGTCATATGATAACAATATCAAAAGAAGGGCCCGAGAATATGGATGACCTTCCCCGGTGCTTCGAAAATAGCAATGATGAGGTGATCTCAGAATTTCCACCAGCACCGAAAGAGCTGGAGGATGGAATACATACTACTGCAGATAACCTCAAGAAAATGGAGTTGGGGACGGCGAACGGCCCGCGACCAACATTCGTCAGCGAGCTGCTATCTGAAGAAAGGGTGGCTGCGTTAAAAGACGTGCTTATGCAGCATAGGGATTGCTTCGCATGGAACTATTCCGAAATGCCATGGCTAGATCCAGAAATTGCTGTACATGAACTGGCCATATCCCCGGACGTCAAGCCAGTCATACAGGCGCCGAGAAGAATGCGGCTCGAGCTTGAGATGAGCATCAACGCCGAAGTCAAGAAGCTGATCGACTCTGGGTTTATCCAGGAAGTTCAGTATCCCGATTGGATCGCCAACATCATCCCGGTGATGAAGAAAAATGGGACAGTGCGCATATGTGTAGACTTTCGGGATCTCAATAAAGCCTGACCGAAGGACGATTTCCCAGTGCCAGTCACCGAGCTGATGATAGATAACACGTCCACTCACGAGGTTTTCTCCTTCATGGACGGCTCATCAGGATATAATCAGATAAAGATGCATCCCGAAGACCAGAAGCACACCGCTTTCCGGACCCCTTTGGGTATATTCTGCTACAAGGTGATGCCCTTCGGTCTAAAGAACGCCGGTGCCACCTATCAAAGGGCCATGACAAAGATCTTCGATGACCTTATACATGAAATCGTCGAATGCTATATCGACGACCTCGTGGTTAAGAGCAAATCATACGATGAGCATTTAGAGCATCTAAAGACCGTATTTCAACGCCTTCGGCAATACAACCTGAAGATGAACCCTCTCAAGTGCGCATTCGGAGTTTTCTCGAGCAAATTCCTAGGATTCATCGTCCGACACCGAGGTATCGAGATAGATCCGTCGAAGATCAAGGCGATCATGGAAATGCCTCCGCCAAGGACTCTCAAGCAATTGCGGTCTCTTCAAGGGAAGCTCGCGTATATACGGCGATTTATAACCAACCTTTCAGGCAAGTGCCGCCCTTACAGTCACCTGATGAAGAAGGGAACCCCTTTCGTTTGGGATCACAAATGCCAGAGCGCGCTGGACGAAATCAAGCAATACCTGCAGAATCCGCCAGTGTTGGCTGCGCCGGTCAAGGGAAAGCCTCTTATTCTTTATACAACCGCCCTCGAAGGTTTCTTAGGCGCATTATGGGCACAAGAGAACGACCAAAGGAAAGAAAGAGCTCTTTATTACTTAAGTCGAGTTCTCCTGGGGGCAGAAAGCAACTACTCCCCCATCGAAAAACACTGTCTGGCGTTGATCTTCGCGATAAGAAAGCTCAGGCACTATGCGTTGGCGCATGAAGTCCGTCTCGTATCGAAGGTGGACCCTTTCAAATATTTGATGTCAAAGGCTATACTGACAGGTCGGCTCGCTAAATGGGCCCTGCTTTTGATGGAGTTCTCAATAACTTATCAACCTCTTAAGGCAGTGAAAGGCCAGGCCATCGCCGACTTCCTCGCTGAGCATCCGATACCTGCCGATTCTCCTCTGAATTGCAAGCTGCCAGACGAACATGCATTTGATGCGATCGACGGTAGTGATACCCGATGGGAACTCTATTTTGATGGAGCGTCTTCCATGAAGAAGCGTAAACAAAGCACCCCTATAATCAAATCGGGGGTAAGCCTCATCTTCGTAACTCCACAAGGAGGGATAATGCGCTTTGCTTTCCCCTTAACAGAGCCGAGGACGAACAATGAAGCCGAATACAAAGCTTTGATAGCAGGCCTCGAGATCGCCATCGACATAGGAATTGAAAACCTCCTCATATATGGAGATTCTCAACTGATCGTCAGTCAAGTAAATGGCGACTACCAAACGTGCAAACCCGAACTGGTAAAGTATGGCGAGAGAGTACAGCAACTGCTGACTCAAATTCCCTCCTACATGCTGGAAAGCATACCGCGTGTAGAAAATAGCAAAGCGGATGCACTAGCTAAGCTTGCTAAAGAACTGGCCGACGAAAACCTCGATGACGTAAGAATCGTGGTACAAAGCCGTCGGGTGCTTGCCCCAGCAGAAATATCTCCGGAATCATCCGAAGAAAATGGAGCGGCTGAGCAAATAACTATGCAAATAAAAGACCAGGAAAAGGCTGAGGATTGGAGAGAAGCCTTTATTGACTACTTCAAATCCCGTCGAACACCTGAAGATGCGTCCTCAAGACATCAGCTTACGAAACGAGCTCTGTCTTTCGCCTTCGTCAATGATACTCTGTACAAGAGGTCGTTTGATTCTCTGTGGTTGAGATGTCTGGGACCTGAAGAGGCGAAAAGAGTCGTTCAGGAAGTTCACGACGGACTCTGCGGTTCTCACCAAGCAGGCCCGAAGATGAAGTTGAAGATTAAACGGATGGGCTACTATTGGCCCACGATAATTCAGGACTGCCTCGAATATGCGAAGCGATGCCACTCATGCCAGATTCATGGGGACTTTATCCATCAGCACCCAAATCCTCTGCATCCAACGGTGGCTAGCTGGCCATTTGAAATGTGGGGAACTGACATAGTCGGCCCCATCGAACCAGCATCTTCCAGAGGACATCATTTCATTTTGGCAACAACTGATTAGTTCTCCAAATGGGCAGAAGCAGTACCGCGAGGGAAGTGAAGATAGAGAATATCCTCCATTTCTTCAAGACGCACGTCATTTATCGGTTTGGAACTCCGCGACGGATCATCTCCGATAACGGGCCAGCCTACAGAAGCCACAAGATCAGCCGCTTCGCGCAACAACACAACATAGACTGGAGATATTCCTCAGTTTATAATCCCCGAGCTAACGGTCTAGCTGAGGCTTTCAACAAGACCTTGACGAAGATCGTGAAGAAGACGGTGTCTCGAAATAAGAAGGACTGGCATGAGAGACTGCAAGAAGCTCTCTGGGCGTATCAAACTACGTTCAAGACAGCCACGAACACAACGCCGTACGCATTGGTATTCGGTACAGAAGCGGTACTCCCCCTCGAGATAGAGTTACCCTCTCTACAAGTAGCAGTCCACTACGAGCTGACGGATGAAGAAAATGCTCACCTTCGGCTTGAGGAGCTTGATGCCCTTGATGAAACCCGGCTCATAGCGCAACAAAATCTGGAGGCTTATAAAGCAAAGATAACGCGCTCATATGAAAGATTGACCAGGCCGAGGACATTCCGCCAAGGCGAACTCGTGCTAGTGGTTAAAAGACCTTTGATCCCCAATCGCGCCAAGCGGGGAAAATTTGAGCCGAACTATGAAGGCCCGTACATCATAGACAAGGTCTACCAGGGTGGAGCCTATCTACCCATGGATATGCACGGTGAAAGACCTTTCAGGCCAATAAACGGTCGCTTCCTAAAGAAATACTACGCTTAAATGAGTCACAGCCTAGGTCAATGATAGATGACGACGACTATGTCCGCTCGCTATCTTCCTAAGCCCAAATTCTATAAGTAGTAGCCGGCCTTCTTCAACGACGGACCGAGACGTCCTTAAACTAATGACGGACCACTATGTCCTAAAACTAGCTGTTGACCGGGATGTCGATAAACTACGGTGGATTGAAACATCACAAAGCCGATACAAAAAAAAGAATAAAAAAGAGAATAAAAGAAAGATAAATAAAAAAATAAAAACGGTATGTCCATAAGCAAAATGGGCACGGATGAAAACCCGAAAGGGCTCCGTGAGTAAAAACAGCAGGGCTACCGGTGAGTGTTTGTGAAAACCTGAAAGGGCACAACCTCGTTAGAAAAAAGAATTAAAAGAATTAAAAAAATACGGTATGTCCATAAGTAAAAAGGGCACGGATGAAAACCCGAAAGGGCTCCGTGAGTAAAAACAGCAGGGCTACCGGCAAGTGTTTGTGAAAACCCGAAAGGGCGCAACCTCGTTAAAAGACACTTACAGGGTCCTCTCGACCTTGTAAGGAGAAACCACCTGAGTGAGATCCTTATGACTCACAAGGGAGAAACACACTTAGGGATCCTCACGATTCCTAAGGAGAAATTGCACTTGCGAGATCCTCACGACTCGTAAGGAGAACTCTCTTATGGGACCCTCACGGCTAATAAGATTTGAAAGTCTTAAGTTACAGAGACCTAAACATGTGCTTAAGCAACCCCCACAACCTTCGATATTGCCCTACAAGTGGCTCAGTACTGACCCTTGTATACAATCCATGAGCGCGAATAAACATTTCCCTAACAAAGTTCCACCCGTGACTAGGGATATGTCCATATGGTGAACAACCCTTGTAAATCCTCTCGACTTACAAGGAGAAAACCCTCTTGTAGGATCCTTACGACTTACAGAGGAACATGCACTTAGGAATGCTCACGATTCCTAAGGAGAAAACACACCTACGAGATCCTCACGACCTGTAGGGAGAAATACCTTTGTGAGACTCTTACGGCTCATGAAGTCAAAAGCCTTAGTCGACAGGATCTTAACACTGTTTACTAAGCCACCTTTGTTCGACATCGACAGAGGCAAATGATGATTCACTCCTGGCAACATCCCAGTTGTAGCGATGCTGATGCCGAAATCGGTGTCTAATTCCAGGCTTACGGTGAAAAGCCAGTAAGCCGCACATGCATACGAAATGGCCGAAATGATGGGGCAACTTGCAACAAAATCAGCAAGTAAAAATGTATGCATGCAAAATAGCCGAAATGATTGGACAACTCGCAATAAAAAGCAGCGAGTAAAAACAAAATAAATAGCCGAAATGATTGGGCAACTCGCAATAAAAGCAGCGAGTGAAAATAAAATAAATAGCCGAAATGATTGGGCACCTCGAAAAATAGCCGAAATGATTGGACAGTCGCGACCATCGCGATATAAAAAGCTGAAATGATAGAGTATCGCGGAAAGAAATAAAAAATATATATAATGAAATTTATGCCCTACAGGTGAGATTACATCGATCCCTGTATATAATCCAGGGGTACAAACGAAGAAGGAATCATACCTTCCCAACATGCTCCATCAGAAAACGGAGCTAAGTCTTAACGGCAAGTCATATAAAACCCGAAAGACAATCGGAGATCATCTCACCCCAGCGAGGAATGATCACCACTTCGACGTTCGTCTCTACACAACAGACGAAATGTTACTACAACGTCCCTCCTCCAACAGAATTCGGACACACCACAGCAAGCGAAGCAAAGGCTAAATTCCTAGCTTCAGGGTCTTGACGGTAACTCATATAAAACCCGAAAGACACATTACCTTGATTCAGGGAAATCAGTGTCCTTGACGAGAGCACCTCGATTCGCGTCGACCCACAGAGAAATCAGTGTCTTTGCAGGAATACCTTGACTCGTCTCAACCCCAGGGAAATCAGTGTCCTTGGCAACCTCCTCGATTCAGGGAAACCAGTGTCCTTGACGAGAGCACCTCGATTCGCGTCGACCCACAGGGAAATCAGTGTCTTTGCGGGAATACCTCGACTCGTCTCAACCCCAGGGAAATCAGTGTCCTTGGCAACCTCCTCGATTCAGGGAAATCAGCGTCCTTGACGAGAGCATCTTGATTCGCGTCGACCCGCATAGAAATCAGTGTCTTTGCAGGAATACCTCGACTCGTCTCAACCCTAGGGAAATCAGTGTCCTTGGCAACCTCCTCGATTCAGGGAAACCAGTGTCCTTGACGAGAGCACCTCGATTCGCGTCGACCCATAGGGAAATCGGTGTCTTTGCGGGAATACCTCGACTCGTCTCAACCCCAGGGAAATCAGTGTCCTTGGCAACCTCCTCGATTCAGGGAAATCAGCATCCTTGATGAGAGCATCTTGATTCGCGTCGACCCGCAAAGAAATCGGTGTCTTTGCAGGAATACCTCGACTCGTCTCAACCCCAGGGAAATCAGTGTCCTTGGCAACCTTCTCGATTCAGGGAAACCAGTGTCCTTGACGAGAGCACCTCGATTCGCGTCGACCCGCAGGGAAATGACTGTCTTTGTAGGAATACCTCGACTCATCTCAACCCCAGGGAAATCAGTGTCCTTGGCAACCTCCTCGATTCAAGGAAATCAGCGTCCTTGACGAGAGCATCTTGATTCGCGTCGACCCGCAGAGAAATCAGTGTCTTTGCAGGAATATCTCGACCCGTCTCAACCCCAGGGAAATCAGTGTCCTTGGCAACCTCCTCGAGTCAGGGAAACCAGTGTCCTTGACGAGAGCATCTCGATTCGTGTCGACCCGCAGAGAAATCAGCGTCTTTGCAGGAATACTTCGACTCGTCTCAACGCCGAGGAAATCAGCGTCCTTGGCAACCTCCTCGATTCAGGGAAATCAGCGTCCTTGACGAGAGCATCTCAATTCGCGCCGATCCGCAGAGAAATCAATGTCTCTGCAGGAATATATGACGCCGGTAAAGCGGAGTCGCGGCAAATTTCCCAGTTCCATGACTTGACAGTACATCAATGACCGAGAATCAAACCTCTAACCTCGTGAAAGGCGGATAAGGGCAACTTCACCCATCACTTGCGAGTCCTCACGAAACGTAAGGGAGTTAATTCTCTTGTAAGATCCTTACGACTCTTAAGAGAAAATGCACTTAGGAATCCTCACGATTCCTAAAGAGAAAATACACCTACGAGATCCTCTCGATCCGTAGAGAGAAAAGCCTTTGTGAGACCCTCACGGCTCATAAAGTTGAAAAGTCTTAGGCAGCAGATCTGAACCTGCGACCTAAGCCATCGCTACCTCTTGAAGAAACCAAGACAGGATGCTCGTTCTATCATCTGTCGACCATGTTTGCTAAAGTAACATGCTGATAATAAAAGAAAGAAGAAAGCAGAGAAATGACACAAGACATTACAAAGAATGTATATCTTTTATTCATAAATTTGATTGAGTACAAGATACATTGCGTTAAAGAATAAAAGAAGCAAATACATTTTATTTACAATTGCAAATGGTACAAAGTGTTCAAGGAGAAGGAAGCGTCTTAAATAGCCCCATCAATTGCTCGCGCACTTCCTTTAATGCCTTCTCCTGATCGGCTGCCACCACCAGTTCTGCTTCCACTTGAGCCCGCTGCTACAGGAAGGATGAAAGCTGCTCCTCAACTGCTTGCTGAGATGCGTTGCGACCTTGTGTATCACGCTCAGCGGCATCAAGCTTCTGCTTCAGTGCTAGCCCATCAGAATTACTTTGCAGAAGGCCCTCGAAGATAGCCTTCACCCGGGCAGTGTTCGCATCGGCTTCAGCACGCAGGTGAGCAGTCTCGCTTGAGGACACTTGGCATTCCCTCAGCCTTAAAACTGCTTCTTGTTCCAAATGGTGGAAGTAAGAAGCGCTTTGCTCGATCTATGCTGCCCGTTGAGTGCTCGCGGCCAAGATCTCGGGGGCAGGACACATAGACTCCAGCTGATGCAAGCGGGCCTCGATCTCCCTGCAGTGATTAACCCAAGACTCGACGACGCCTTCATTATGAAAATTTACAAGCGTCGCCAGCATCGGATTAACCTCCGCAGCGAAATCTGCGGCAGATGGGGGAACGTCTGCGTCAAGCTCTTCAACGTATCCGCTCAGCATTCCCAAACTCATCGCAGCATTCTTTAAAGTTGAACGTCTCAAGAAGGGGCCTGCCGGCATTATGATACGAGAATCGAAGGGGGCCGGAATCGGAACGACAGCTGAAAAAACAAAACACAATCAGATGACGGTTCAAGAAATATAGGAAAGTCATCAATGAGGGGGTGTACTATACCAGCTGCAGCAGGCGGCAAAGCCGGGAGGGCCGGTGGCGCGACCGATCCCTTATCTCCTTCTTCGATCGGTAACACTGCAATCAGGGCAGGGAAGAGTCAGAAATAATTCCATTACTAAAAAAAAAAAAAAGGGTATTAATTGGAAACCATACTCACCAGCGCCACTGGAGGAAGCAAGCTCCAACGGGAAGGAGAAGTGTGGGCGCAGCACTTGATAAAGGTAATCAAAAAGCACCCCTGCAAAGATGCAGTAATACAACATCAGTACATAGATCATGCAATAAAGATAAGACTGGTGGGTCACGAATCCATACCTTCCAGCATTTGCGACGGTGCGAGAGAAGGTAGAGAGGTGGCCACCGCCAAGGCAGTAGCTGACGGCGTTCCCTCGAGCAATGGGGCATCAACACTGGCCGCACCTGCGTTAGAAACAAGAAAAGCACTGTCAGAAAAGTTGCAGAATAAGGAAAAGGACAGGTAACCAAAAATTTACCTGATGATGATCCAGCCGAAACGGTGGCGTCTCCCTCCATTGACATGAGACCACCTCCCGACGCCTCATCGCCAGACTCTACGGGAGCCGTCGTCGTGCTCGCAAGGCCAGGAGACGGCGGAGGACCGTGGGCGGGGAGAGCAATGATCGGAGCATTTCCAGACTCTTGAGAAAGAGCGGCCGGCTCGTCCTCAGGAATCATGCCCGTCTCACCTGCTATTCCCTTAGGCTCAGTGGTCGCGACCGTCTCGTCCACCGGTGCCATAGGGTCGTCGGTCTCAGCCGCTCCATCCGCTACTGCCCTAGGCTCGTTTATGGTAGCCGTCTCATTTGCCACTACCTCGGGCTTGGCATCGGCAACCTTCTCAGGCATAGTAGGCGTGACCGTTTCGTTAGCCGCTAGCTCGGGTCCAGCAACCCCGTCTACGTCGCCCACCGTCGGCTCGGGTTCAGCCAGTACCTTCTCCACTGTCCCCTCAGGTTCGACGGTTTCCGCCGCCCTTTCGGTTGGACTTGGCCCTGCAGGACGAGATATATAAGAACCGATAGGTTTACAATTCTTACAACAAAGTCTCGAAAGACACATTACCTGAGGTGGATCGATCGTTGGCCCCCCGAACTGCACGCGCCGCCTGTCTATGAGCGGTAAACAAGGCGACCGGGGGCTCCCCGGAAGGAGAAGCAGCGGGAATAATAGTGCTTGGGCCCGCTCCCACGGCCAAAGCAGCTCTGCGCTTCGCCTCGCGCCGCAACCGCTTCCTCTCCTCCCGGGCCGTCACGGCGGACCTCTTCGAAGCTTCCTTCATCAAGGCGTCTTCGTCCGCATTCAGAGTTTCCTCCAGAGCCTTCAAGGCATCTCTCATCGGCTTTTCAAGTCGGGTCTCTCGCGGTAGCCCCGAAGAGGCCGGGACTTCAGTAGCTGGCTCGGGAAGAGTCCCCGCATCGGCGTGCGCAGAAGATCCCGTGGTCCCTGCAATAAGACAAAGAAAATGTTAGATTGACCATAACAAAGGAGAATAAAGACTTGATGAACCGAAATGTACCAAGGCCTAAGGATGCTCTGAGTCGTTCCTCCTCTTGAAAAGTTTTGAGGGAACCGGCGATAGCTTCTTCGGTAGAAATGCCTGTTAAAAAAAAGGAGGAAAGGGGGAGAAGCGTTAATCAAAGACAGTGATAAAAGTACGATGCAATGGAAAAGAAATACGACTAGTGATTACCCGATTGCGCAAGCTTAGCTAGCCACGCGTCGCGCCTCACCAATCGCTCTGAAGCTGCAATGGCGGCCGCCAGATCAGTGTCGTCTGGCGGCATAACTAATCCTTTGTTGGTCCTGTACTCACCCAAGCCCTCGCTTTAGGGAGCATGAGGTTCCTGACCGAACGCAACGTCAACAGAGAGGATCGACTTCTTCTTCCTCTTCTGCGCGCGGACACCAGTCGCCGGCAAAATTAGCTTACGCTTCGCAGGTACCTTAGGGCGGTGGGTCCCAATGTCCGAGCCCATGCCAGACTCGGGCGAAACTACATTCACCGTCTCCACTGGAGCACGGGGCACTGGGGGCGTGTCCACGGTATCACGAGGCGGCAATCCGCGCGGAGGGCTCAGCACGCGCGGTGGCCCAGCTCCAGCAACTTTTAGCGGAGGAACGACCGGAGCCCTTGGCTTCAGGGGAGCCTTGCGGTCACTGCCGGGAGGCGCACCCTTGCGGTCAACCAACATGCGCTTCTCTTCTCGGATGATGGCACCCATCGCGTGCCCATACCAAGCTACGTACACGTTGAGTATCCGTGGAACGCAGCTCAACTCACTGATAAAGAAGTAGGAGCCCGTGTTCAGCCGCATAAAGTGGTGTAACGCGCTCCATATCTCCTCCCTGGTGGCAGCGCGCTCTTCCAAAAACGCCTCCAGTGGGACCCCCTGGTTATATCCTAGTTGCTGGGAGAACCGATTGGGGCTGTACCTCATGAAGAGCGCTTTATCATCCTGCCTGAACACCAGAAAGCCCGGCCGGATGGAGTATAAGTGCAAGATCTCCTGGGTTTTCAATACGGAGGCCCCGTCTTTGAAAATATCGCACAGCGCCAACAATGTCTTGGAGGTATCCGGGCCAACGGTCATCACCTTGTCTTGGAAAGACATTCTCGCTCCGACCATGTGCGGACGGAGAAGCAACCCCTAGCCTCCCGCGGAGATCGATTTACAATAGAAGCGCCGACTAACTACATGACTCTCGGGAGTCTGCACTTCTCGTAAAAGGAGGGGCTCTTATGAATCCCGAATACTCCGAGCACATGCAGTTCCATCCATGAAGTAAAATAGTGCATCGGGAAATTGGCGGGTTGCACCCCGGGTTCATTCGCGTCCGCCGCCATGCTTAATCCATGATAGAGGTGAGCCAGCCCGACGATTCCGATCGACAATTGTATACCAGCCACCATCCGGTGCGCTGGGTAGAAGACGGACGGCCTAATGTAGCGTGGGTGCATAGGAAGGGCGAAACAGGATAGCCATAATCCCAGAAAGCCGAAGAAGAAGGTCTCTTCGTCAATGCCCGGGGCGGTGATTTCCGATAAGGGCATGATGGCAGCGTCCGAAAAGTAAAAACCCTGTTGGTCATTCTCCAATGACGGTAGACGATCTAAGCCAAAGCCGAAGGGGTCGTCGAGCTTGGCGAACTTTTCATTCCGCTGTAATAGAATCTCCGGTCGAAGAAAGCGGGCAATAAAATCTGCAACACTAACCCCCGGATTCCTGATTCCAAGTAGAGACCCTCATATATATTCAGTACCCTCACCAGACTCAGAAACTGGTGCTGAATAGCATTCTCCGGCGTCAAACCAAATACCAGCGGCTTGGTGGTGAAGACATACTCATCTGGAGGAAGTAACTCCTCATAATGCTCCCCTCTCACCGGCAAACCGGATATCTCAGCAAATTCTTCCAGGGGGGTGGAGACTTCCCTGTCCGTCAAGAGAAAAGTATGAGTAGGACTGTTTCATTGGTTCACGAACGCCTTAACCCACCATGTTGGAGGAGCAGGGTACTCAAAAAGCGAGGCGTAGACGGCAGGGTACAAACCGATCTTCATCAGATGCGTCTTCTTTGCTGACAAGATATACCTCGGCCACTGCAAATATCCGGCCGATTGTCGAGGGGTCAATCCAAGGTTATAAGCCTGTCCCCAAGGGCGTGCCTCACCCTGGCATATGCGTCGCCCCAGAATACCCACGGCCGGCGGCGGCTGCACGGGAATAGCAGCAATCGAATGCTGGAGAAGATCCTCCGAGTTCCGATTCGCAACCTCCACGGCATAGTTCACCGGGGGTGCATCCGCATACGGGATAGACGAGATTGGCTCTGAAGGCGTCGCACAGGAGAAGCTTCAGTGACCCTTAATGATTTCATTATACCATCTGCCCCACAGATGAAGGTTCTTATGCTCCGGGTCGTGATCCTTAATCAAAGCGAGAACCTCCCGGTCCACTGGCGCCTCAGGGAAACTCCCTCTGAGCGGAAGAACGGGAATGACAGATCAGCAGACATGGTTGCCTGCAAAGAAAAACAAAATTCAGCCATCAGTGTCATAATTTAATTTTAAGAGCCTGACGCTTAATACTACTCTGCGATGCAGTGTAGGGGGGACCAAAGAGGGACCCACAAAATCCATATGACAATGCATCAGTTAACAAGACAGCCCCATCATTGGATGGGACTGTCAATTAATGAGGAGATCCCCAAAAGAATATTCTCATTAAATGAGAAATCCCTTGAGACAAGGAGAAAATCTCCTTTTTCAGAGCAAAGCTCTGTCACAGAGTGACACTTGTCAAACTCTGGTCTCAAAGGGATAAAATTCCTTAAAAGAACCTAGCTCTGTAATAATGATGGAAAAATCTATCAAAAGAAAAAATTGACTCCTAAAAATTGAAAAAATTTGGGATCTTGAAGATCCAAGAAAACTCTTAAGAGTTCATCATCTTTAGATCAAAAGATCTTTATTTTTTGTCCATGAGCAAAGCTCTGTTCATTGGTTAAGAAACCCTGAAACAAGATCTCTTTAGATCTATGGATCCTTAAGAGTAAGGCTCTATATGTGAAACCCCAAAGGGGTTTTCTTTAGATCAAAAGATCTATGAGAGCAAGGCTCTGTTGGTTAAGATTGATTTAAATTAATTCAATTTAAGTTAATTTTACCTAAAGTTTTTCTTAAAAAGTTCTGACTTTGGAAATGAGAGCAAGGCTCTGAAGTTCTTGAAAACAAGAGCAAGGCTCTGAAAATCAAATTCTTGAAGATGATGAACATCTGAAGTGGACCAAGGGTTCTATTAATAGGCGCTTGTGCGCCCCTTCAACTCCTGAGTTGATCCAACGGCTAGGATCTTGCCACCGCTACACTCACGTGTGCACCACGTGAGCGCAACGGTGGGGGGCATTTGTTTCCCCCAATCAGAGCAAAGCTCTATTTGAATTTCAAAAAATTCAAAAATTGAAACAACGCTTCAGATTCCTTGCGCAGCGCGCCACGTGTCAAAAGTTGACACGCTCGCGCTGCGCCCAAGACAGCGCACCCAATTAGAGCAAGCCTCTATTTAAAATAAAAAATAAAAATAAAGGAAGTAACGCTTGAGATGATCTGCGCTGCGCAACACGTGTCAGCGCAGTTGCGCTAGCATAGTTGCGCTGCGCTCTGCGCTGCGTGACACATGTCAAGCGCAGGTGCGCTTACGCCAACTGTGCCAGCACTAAAACAGAATTAAAATTCCAGAAAGATTTTTCCAATCTTATTAAAACAATAAGATTACTTTCTGTAAAACAGAAGCCCTAGGATCAAAGATCCAACGGTGGGGAAAAATCCCTAAATCACTCATAGAAAGATCTCTTTAACTAATTTAACAAATCAATTGGCACTATATAAAGGCCCCTAGACTCCAAGTCTAAAACACACACAGAGAAAGAGAAACCAGAGAATTCCTCTAAAATTTTGAGAAGAACTCAAAGAGAGAGAAAGTAAACCTTTGAAAAAAGAAGAGTTTCTTCTAAAACGATCATTGATCTAAGAACAAGATCAAGATCTTCGATAAAAATAATAATAATAATAATAATAATAATAATAATAATAATAAAGAAGTAATTTACTTCTGTATAAAGGCATTGCCTTTTGATGAACCACTGGTTCTTGAGATTTGAGGTAAAACCTCTCTGGAAAACAAGAAAACTTTGTCCCCTTTGATCTAATTTGATCCAAATATTAAACAGTGCCTTGCACTTTTGAGTTTGCACTGTTGCGCTCCTTGGATTGGCGCAAGCCACCAGGGAGCACCACGTGTCAACCCCAGAATAAACTGCACCTTGCGCTTTTAAAAAAAATAAGCACTGCGCTCTTGAATTGGCGCAAGTTGTCAGAGCGCGCCACGTATCAGCAGCGCACTAGCGCAGCGCAATGGCGCAGCGCACTGCGCTTGCGCTCACCAGATCATGACACGTGTCACCTCCACATCAGTTTGCGCCTTGCGCTCCTCAATCAGCGCAAAGCGCCTGACAGGCCACGTGGCGCACTGTCAGAATATTAAATGCAGCGCATTATTAAAGGGCAGAGCCCAATTGAGAGGTCCAATGGACCAAAACAAATGCTCTGCATTATTAAAAAAATGGGACAGAGCCCAATTAAAAGGGCCTAATAGGCCAGAAAAAAATGCACTGCATTATTAAACAAAGGGCAGAGCCCAATCTAAGGCCTAACAGGCCAGACAAAAATAAAAAATGTTGAATATTCTCAACTGGACTTAGCCCAATTCTGGCCGTAAGTCCTCAAATTAAAAATTAACTGAGCACGACTGCTCTCTTAAATCAATTTACATCTGGTTCAAGGGTACATCTCTGAACTCCTCTAATATTTGTCGTTGTAATCCTTCAACGTCGTCAGAGAGATGACGGGTCCCGACAACCACACATTGCTACAGACTAATGCGTCCTTAAACTCATGGACTAATGCGTCCTTAAACTAATATTCGTCCCCAAAATGGGAATGATGGACCACCATGTCCCTAAACTGGCAATACGGACTGTGGGGTCCTTAAACTCATGGACTAATGCGTCCTTAAACCAACAATACGGACTGTTGGGTCCTTAAACTCATGGACTAAAGTGTCCTTAAACCAACAATACGGACTGTGGGGTCCTTAAACTCATGGACTAATGCGTCCTCAAAATGGGAACGATGGACCACCATGTCCCTAAACTGGCAATGGACCACTATGTCCCTAAACTGGAATAATAGAGCCACCAAATGCTCTTTTGTCGGATCTAAACGATCCCGTTAAGTTGATCTTAGTCTCAAATCAGACTAACGTGTCCTTAACAAATGTTTGAGTTGATCTTAGCCTCAAATATGGCTAACGTATTCTCAAACCAAAACCCCAAACCCAAATCTAAGAAAATACGGATTTGGACTAATCCACGTCCTACGGGCAACGACATAAATTAGTCTCCGTATACAATCCATGGGCAACCACAAACAAAATAAACACCCACGACACGAAGTGAAATTCTGGAGAAGGAGAAAGTTGTTACTGCTACGCGGCAGCGTAATTAACTGCAAGGGCTTACGCCTGCAGGGAAGAGCGTCCCCACAATCAAAAACCCCTCTAACGAGGGGGAATCTGACGAAGTCTGCTACATCGGCTGCATCCGTCTAAACCTCCGATACACGGTGCCATAAATCAACTTGGCATCTTCGGAGAGGTGGACGGATCAAACCAAATAGTATCTGCCCCGAATCTCAGGCAAGACGCCTCTACGTCATCTTGGCCGCCATTCGGAGGGGAACAGCTCGGTAAGTCCCAAGGGTAAGTAGAGACAAAATAGACAGAAAGAGAATGTAACTTTTAAAGTTGTATTATATTGTTAACGCTGCTGTTTGTAGGTTGGTACAGAAAATACCAGTGTATACGAGAGAGTCCAACTTACACCGTAGACTTTGGTAACCCGTAGTACAAGGCTCCGTCGATAATACCACGGAAAAACGGCATGGATGTAATTACGTCTTAAGTGACCACCTCGTGTCACCTTTAACATATTCCGTACCAGTCTACCCCTTATAAACCCCGCGATGTCTTAGTTGTATTGTTTGTATTGTATTGTCTTGTATTGTAAATTGTATAGATAGATGACTTGCTGAAACCATGATATCAGTAATGGAACGGATATAATGGATGAACATGTAGATGGAGTATATCCATGGTTCGGTTCAGTCAAGTTGTATAGATTGAATAGATTGAATATTTGGATTTATGGATTCATGTTGAATATATACTTGAATCATATTCAAGTCAGAATGATTATATTGAGACTCAGTCTGAGTCAGAAAATTAGAAAAGAAATTGAATCCTGAATTAGGTTTTGGTGTTATCGGTAACTGTTGCACATGGACGGCAGGATTTGTGTATTTTTCCAAGACAATTACCGTGTTGATAACACCGTTGTTTAGATTGTCTACCTTAAATAAGCAAGCACCCATATCTTCGGCTCCCCGAGGCTCAAGAGACTGGTCCCACTTAAACCTATGTTTACTAGGGTCCATATTGTAATTTAGTATAACTTGAGGGTTTTTATGTAAAATAGTATTGTTATACTTTCAAAATATACCTCAAGTATTTAATTATCGTCTTTAAAGTTTTCATAGATGCTAAAACGAAACACGGAATTCCTAGTATATCCAATATATTCATCTGTGTTGCTGTGATCTGGAATGCCTATTATTGCGTGAGACGAATGGATATATATATTGTATATAATAAATGTTGCTTATGGTTTGCACCCGCGCTAGTCCAGCCCCCGCTCTGCTGTTAGTTAAGTAACTTAACAGTGTATGACGGGGGCCCGTGGCGAATGCGGATGGCATAAGCGTACGTTATATTTTCGTTTCTTTCTGCAATACAAAAACAACAACAACTGAGCCTTTTATCCCAAGCATATGGGGTAGGCTACATGAACCAACATGAGAATCACGCCGGGTCCAGCACATGAATCCTCCGCCTCCACTCACTCCTATCGAACAATATACTTTCATTGAGGCCTTTGGCAACCATATCGTTTCGTATCACCTCCATCCATGTTTTCTTCGGTCTCCCTTTTGCCCTTTTGCCATTGCCCATATCGAGAGTATCTATTCGTCGAACCGGTGCTTCCATAGGTCTGCGTCGCACATGACCAAACCATCTTAGCCGGTTTTCCCGCATCTTCTCTTCCACAGGTGCTACACCAACTTGTTAGTTATATGTATGCCCTAGAGGCCATTACTGTACATGAGGTGTATATTGTAGTGGATGCTTGGACATATATAGGAAGGACTTTCTTGCTTGACATGATAGTATGCTATCGGGTTGCACTTTATCTTAACATGTACACTTATTGCCTCTCTATTACATGTTGATAAAGCCCTTAGGATGAGTACTTGACTACCATGATTATGATGCAGATCATATTAGTAGGGCAGAGGTAGTCGGTAAGTACATCCTTAGATAGTTCCTAGTCGTGGGAGTATCGAGACAGGGCATCGATATTCCAGAGTAGACTAGCGTATACGCTTCTCGACCCATATGATGTGCGATGGATGATCCCATATCCATTGGTGTTTGACATCAGAAGGTATACGAGTGCTCAGTGGAGACTGGGTATACTGAACGGACTCGCCGAGAACTCCTAGATGGTATTATACCCATCGTCAGATAGCAGTTCTCTGGTGACACTGGTACAGGTTAGTCTGTCGACCAGAGATCGTCATAGAGTCTTGTGTGATTCCCACTGTGCTTTGATTTCCACCTTACCACGATCAAGAGATCATGCAAAACGGTGGTTTTTGGGTACAGTCCCGAGTCACATGGAGGCAATGAGCGATAGGAGGGGATTCGTCTCTCCCGGTATTGGAGGTTGTTGTTGCGCTATGTTTGATTGGCCATAACAGGAAA
The DNA here is from genome assembly GCA_030015575.1 of Agapanthus africanus. NCBI lineage: Eukaryota > Viridiplantae > Streptophyta > Magnoliopsida > Asparagales > Amaryllidaceae > Agapanthus > Agapanthus africanus. The sequence goes on from JASDDO010000001.1 coordinate 547,455,325, forward strand.
TCCCTGGTCAGGGTTGCTGAGATCTACTGGTAAGTGTTATCAGTAGTTTCTCAAACCATTATGGACCTTGCATCGGCATGACTTATCAGGCTATTGGGGTTTGACGTTATACCACCCCAGGCTGTGATATGCAACATATCAGACGAAGAGACCGGACTGTACGGTGGTGTTACTGATTGGATTCACAGGAGTATGAGCAGGCTTGCTTGTTGATCTTCTGATCGCTCAATACCCGGGTGGCCGTTACGTTTAGCAGACCGCTTGCGGCTTGTGGGTGTTTGATATGATCATCACCTACTGCCGGTGTATTGACGAGTCTTTAAAGTCCTACACAGAGGTTTTTTGGTTCATGCGAAACGAAGTAGGAGCACATATGTGATATGTGCGGGATTGAGATTAATACGCGTATGTGATACCGTATTCTATTCTCGCGATATGTGATATCGGTCGGTTATATGTGATATAGCCGGGTTATCGGATCAAGTGTTGATTCAATAAGTTGTTACATTTGATATTAGTTGATTGTATGTGATATAGCCGGATTATTAAATTAAGTGTTGATTTAATAATTTAATGTATAATTATATATGTGATATATTAATTTACATTAACTAATATTTGCTCACTTAAACATTTCTTTTTCTCACTTGTGTGCATATAGTATATATGTGATATATTAATGTACAACTTTTGTGTCATGCTTGATGCCACATGATACATGGGTGTATGAGACTTACACTGTACTTAAGATAATATTAGGTTTTTTATTTATTTAAGTAATTCACAAATTGGTGGAATTATGTCATGGCTAGAAGCATGGAGAAACTTGATGTGCCCATTGACTTAGTCCCCTAATTTGTTTTACTTAAAATATTTATTAACCTAACCATTATCCTTAACCATAGTTTAGTCTCTACTTGAGTTTGTGTATGACATAAACTCATCCATGGTTGCTATTCCCACCTCATGAGTTTCATTCTCATCTCCACTTCATCTTCTTCTTCCTCATGAGAAAGCTTTCTAACTTTTCTAAAAGTGAAGAAATATTGTGAGAAAAATAAATCTAAAGTGAGTAAAATTCCTACTTCATCATCCTCTACTATATTAGCCATTTATTTTGTGGTGTTTGCTTCACTGATCCACCATTAGTGAAGAGGTAGCATGAGCTTGAGTCTTCTCGACGTAGATCATCTTCGGCCTCGAAGACTTCGAGCAAGCTTGTTCATTTCTTCATGTGACCCTTACTAGAGTTCGGGTGTTCACTACTTGGAGCGAAGGTACTACTACACGGAGCTTTAGAAGTGAAGGACCGGTCTATAAAGGTTGTATTCCTCATTCACTTAGATGTAAAGTTGTTTACATTGTGGATTCGTCTAAATCTCTAGTTAAGATTCTAGGTTAGGGTTCTTTAGTATGACAAATTTTTGAAATTGGCATGGACGATACCCCCCGAAACCTTGCTGCCTTGCTGAATAATCCTACACAACTTTTTCACGAATATCCTCATTTCGCACCTTATCTTTTCTGGTGTTACCGTACATCCAATGAAGCATGCGCATCTCCACTACGTGCATCTTCTGTGTATGATGCTTCTTAGGAGCCCAGCATTCTGTACCATATAATAAGGCAGGCCGAATAGCGCTCCAATAAAATTTCCCTTTCAATTTTAACGGAAAGTTATGATCGCACAAAATCCATGTTGCACTCCTCCATTTCAACCAACCAGCTTGGATCCTTTGATTAACATCACTATCGATCTCCCCATCCTTTTGGATGATGGAACCTAGATATCTAAACTGATCGCTCGGTGATATCTCTTGCCCTTCCAATGTTATACCAATATGGTTTTGACTTCTCTGTTTACTAAATTTACAATGCATATATGTTGTCTTGGACCTGCTCAATTTGAACCCCCGGGATTCCAATGTTTGCCTCCATAATTCCAATTTGGCATTAACCCCTACTTTCGTCTCATTTACTAGAACAATATCATCAGCGAATAGCATACACCAAGGTACCTCATCTTGGATAGTTCTAGTAATCTCATCCATCACGATGGTAAACAGGAATGGACTTAATGCAGATCCTTGATGTAAACCAATTGTAATCGGAAAATCACTCGTTAGGCCGCCGCAAGTTCTGACATTTGCCACTACACCATCGTACATATGCTTGATTATGTCAATATACTTGACGGAGACCCCCTTCTTCATCATTGTCCCCCATAATACATCTCTAGGTACCTTGTCGTACGCTTTCTTTAAATCAATAAATATCATATGCAAATCTCTTCTCCTCTCTCGAAAACACTTGACAAGTTGACGAAGCAAATGAATAGCCTCTTTCATCGATCGTCCAGGCATGAACCCAAACCGGTTCTCTATTATCTTAATATCCTTCCTTAGCCTGTGTTCAATCACTCTCTCCCAAAGTTTCATGGTGTGACACATAAGTTTTATTCCACGGTAGTTTGAGTAACTTTGAATGTCACCCTTGTTCTTGTAGATAGGTACAAGGATACTTTTCCTCTATTCATTTGGCATCTTTTTTGTCTGCCAAATCTTATTAAACAGATCTGTCAGCCATTTAACGTCTATTTCTCCTAACCATCTCCAAACCTCGATAGGAATCCTGTCAGGACCAACCGCTTTTCTTAAACTCATTCTGTTCAAAACTTCTTTAACCTCAGGTAATCTTATTTTACGCATGAAATCACGGTTTATATCTTGAGATTGAATGACAAGTCCATCCAAATTCTTAGTAAAGCTCTCATTGAACAATTTATCAAAATAATCTCTCCACCTTTCCTTGATATTCTCATCTCGAACTAAAACCTACTGATTTTCATTTTTGACACACTTCACCGCGCATAAGTCTTTGGTCTTCCTATCCCGCATCCGAGCAATCCGGTATATATCATTTTCAGCCTCTTTAGTGTCTAATTTCTCGTACACCTCCTTATAAACCTTAGATTTAGCTTCCCGAACAGCTTTCTTAACTTCCTTTTTAGCCATTTTATACTTCTCAAATCTCTTCACATCTCTACTTTTTTTCAAATCTTTATAAGAATACCTTTTAATTTTAATAGAAGCCTTTACTTCTTCATTCCACCATGATGTGTACTTAGATGGTGGAGCCCCACCTTTCGACTCACCAAGTAAATCTCTAGCTACCCTCTTGATACAACTAGTCATTTTGTTACATGTTCTGTCTGAATCATCTTCCGACTGCCAATCCGCTTCTTGGACTACACGGTCTATAAAAACCTTTTGGTTACCTTCTTTCAATCGCCACCATATAATTTTAGGCTCTACCTTACGTCTAATCTTCCTAGATCCTCTTCTAAATCAAAAATTTAGAACTAAAACTCTATGTTGAGTGGTTACACTCTCACCCGGCACTGCCTTACAGTCGATATAACAACATTTATCTATTCTTCTCGTCGGAAAAAAGTTTATTTGACTAGCACTTGATCCGCTCCTAAAAATGATAAGGTGGGACTCGCTTTTCCTAAACCAGGTGTTTGCTAAGATCAAGTCATAAGATAAGGCAAAATCTAGAATCGAGCCACCTATTTCATTCCTTTGTCCAAAACCAAAACCTTCATGGATAGTATCAAACCCACTACGACTAGTACCTACATGTCCATTGAGATCACTACCAATAAATAACTTCTCTCCGCTAGATATACTTTGCACTATCTCGTCTAAGTCCTCCTAGAATAGACGCTTACTAGCGTCATCAAGACCTATCTGTGGTGCATAAGCACTAATAACATTAAGGATCTCTCCACCTAGAATAAGCTTAACCAGTAAAATTCTATCACTTTTTCTCCTAATCTCAACTACATCCTCAAGCAACCGTCTATCTATGATTATGTCTACCCTATTACGATTTTTATCTCTACCCGTATACCAAAGCTTATAACCCCAAGTCTCTATGACTCTACTCTTTTCACCTACCCACTTAGTTTCTTGCAAACACATAATACCAACTCTCCTCCTAATCATCACCTCCACTAATTCTATTAGTCTACCCGTAAGGGAACCTATGTTACAGGAAGCTAGACGGGTCCTATGAAACCCTTACTTATTTGTCACTACACCCGGGGTCCAATGTAGTGCGTCGTTTCTGGATGACGACCTAGAAGCCCTTGCATACTTAACACTACATCCGGGATCCGATGTAGCGCTTCGCTGAGTAGGGGACGCCCCAACGATATTCTTATTATGGTTCATGTCATAGAATGTGATAAAGTTTTACGTTGGCTGTCACAAGCCTACCACAACCCTCACCCTTTCTCATCCGAACTTAGGACCGACAACGATGGGTTTTCGTTTCTTTCTGCAATGATAGGGTTAAATGATGGAACCGCATTAACATTGATTAATGCAAGGAAAACAAACCAAAGTTTAAATCGTTGGAATAATTTCAAAACCATCCGGTTTTCTTGAAAAACAACTTTTAAATGCGGAGCCTAAACCACTCCTTTTAAAAGCTATCATGGTTCCTTCGACTATATCAAGTTCATTACGTTCACGGTTTCGCCAAAACCATCCGTAGCCCTCCGTCCTTTCAAATGGGTATTCAGTAGTATTCAAGCTATGTATTTTGACATTCGCCAAGGCATAGTGATTGGTAGTTGCTGGGTATTCATCTGTAGCATAGACAGGTGCGTTTATTTGGGACAATCGTACAGCTATTTTGGCCTTCGTCAAGGGTTTGTACGGGTGGGTTCAAATTAACCTGGATAATGACGGGTAGAACTGACTTGCGTCTTATGATATGTTGGCCTTCGTCAAGGTCATAAGTGCCTGGGGAAAAAATCCATATCGGGAGTTTCTAAGGAAAATGAAACTTTCTAGTGTTGCATACTATTTGGAGTGTGATCATTTTGGTAGGATTCCGTCAAGGTTGTCACACGATGATATTTGGAGCCCGATCCTACTGTGAGTATCCGCTACTCTTCGGGAGATTTTTCACTAAACAATCAATACTATAAACCAAGCAGGTGCCTAGAACGGTGTTAGCGGGGTTACGCCTCCAGGGAAATGAGGTTATGTAATTAAGGAATTTCGCGAAAGCGTTGGAAAACCTCCCTCGAAGTACCAACACTAGCCTGGCCGAAAGGTTAAGCAAGAATTGTAGGGTGAGATTAATCCTGACTAATTCTTCTTTTATGGTTTGAAGGAGGATTCGAGGAACAGTGTGAGTCATCCTGTTTAGATAAATTAATAACCAATCTAAAGTTGCAAGAGCATCACGCTGAGTGTTTCTTCTCTCTCTCCTAATTCCAGCGACCAAAATGACCGGGCTTAAGTTACTGCTGGATAATAATAAATTGACTGGGCCAAACTATAAATATTGGCTAAGAAATGTCCGGATGGCCATTACCTATGACAAGCTGGGCTACCTCCTTACTACCAAAGGCCTCGCCGTTCCAAGTCCAGATTCCACCGTCGCGGATGTTGAAATCTGTAAGACATGGGAAAAAGACAGTGCGAGAGCCAAGTGCCTCGTGTTAGCCTTAATGGATTATGAACACCAGAGGCGGCATGAGAAGATGGACTTAGTTTCCATCTTCCTCCGTACCAAGGATTTATATGGAGAGCAATCTCGTATCGCAAGATATGAGACCTGGAAAAAAATGTTTCAGGCGAGGTTGGCTGTCGGTTCATCTGTAGGGGACCACGTCCTTACGATAATTAGCTATATTGAAGATCTCGCGGACCTTGGGACCACGCTGGAGAACGAGTTATATACTGACTTGATTGTACAGTCCTTCCCCTCTACCTATGCCCAGTTTATCTTGAATTTCAACATTCAAGGGAAGGAAGTTTCACTTCCAGAACTTCTCAACATGTTGAGGAGCACCGAGAGCACCCTGCAGAAATCCAGGAAGACACCCGCTCTGCTTATTAGGGAATCTTCCTATTCTAGATCCAAGGTGAAAGCCAATGGAGAGAAGAAGAAGGCCTCCACCAAGCCGATAGGCGGTGTCAGTAAGGTAGAGAGAAAGGGCAGGGCAAAAGTTTCGGGGCTAACAGTAGGAAAGGAGGAATGTTTCTATTGTCACGGGAAAGGGCATTGGCAGAAGGACTACAGGGCTTGGAAAGCCAGAAACCAGGATTCGAAGCACGTTGTGGCTTCGGCTTCAGGTGTGTTTATAATTGAAAACTTCTGTCAATTAACTCTACTTCCTGGGTACTAGATACCGGATCAGGATCTCATATCTGTAATTCATTACAGACTCTGAGAAACCGTAGAGTTATCAAGGCAGGTGATATGACTCTCTGGGTTGCTAACAGAATGAGCGTGTATGCTGTATCCGTAGGGGAATATCACTTAGGATTGACAAGTGGGAAGATTTTGATTTTACGTAACTGTTTGTGTGTACCTAGTCTGGCTTGTAATATCATCTCTGTATCTTTACTTTCTAAAGAAGGTTATGATTTTACATTTGTAAGTGATGTCGTCCACATCCACCTTAATCAAAATTTGATTGGGTCAGGTACACTAGATAACGGTATATACGTATTAAATTAAGCTCGGGTTTTTAACGTCCAGAACACACTCAAAAGAAAGTCTCTAGAATTAAATCATGCTTTCTTATGGTATTGTAGACCAGGTCACATCAATGAAACACGGTTTACGAAGTTACATAAAGAGAGATATTTGGATCCGTTTGAATATCAGTCTTATGCAACTTGTCAATCATGTCTCAAAGGAAAGATAACAAAGACTCCGTTCACTGGACACAGGGTAAGAGCCAACGAGCTCTTAGGACTCATACACAGCGACGTGTGTGGTCCAATGTCTACACATGCAAGAAGTGGTTATTCCTACTTCATTAATTTTACGGATGTTTTCTCAAGGTATGAACATATATTCTTGATGAAACATAAATCCGAGGCCTTTGAGAAATTCCGGGAATATAAGAATGAAATGGAAAAACAAACTGGCAAAAGTATCAAGATGCTTAGATTTGATCGAGGTGGTGAATACTTACGTGCCGAGTTCCTGGATTACTTAAAAGAGAATGGAATTCTCTCTCAGCTTACTCCTCCATACACGCCTCAACACAACGGTGTATCGGAAAGGCGGAACCGAACTTTATTGGATATGGTACGTTCCATGATGAGTAACGCTGAGTTACCGCGATCCTTCTGGGGTTATGCACTAGAATCAGCTGCATATCTTTTGAACAAGGTTCCTACTAAGTCAATGCCTACAACACCATATCAGATGTGGAGTGGGAAGAAACTATATCTTAAGTATCTGAAGATATGGGAATGTCCAGCTTTTGTAAAAAAACAGCATGCGGACAAACTCGAGGCACGCTCAATACTATGTAAGTTTGTGGGATATCCAAAGAACTCTACGGGGTATCTTTTCTATTACACGGAGGAACAAAAGGTCTTTGTTTCTCGGCACGCCCACTTTTTGGAGACTCAATTTCTTGAAAAAGAAATAAGTGGGAGCGCAATAGAACTGAAAGAAATTCCAGAACCACAAGCTATTACTGAAAGCATGGTGAAACCAGAAGTTTCGAAAGAATTGGACATCCCCGCACCACTCCGCAAGACTAGTAGGCAGTCTCATCCGCCCGAGAGATACTATGGTTTTCTCATAAACGGGGATAGAGAGGATTGCATCATCGACGATGATGAGCCAACTAGCTTCCAGCAAGCCATTCAGAGCAGAGACTCGGTAAAATGGCTGGATGCAATACGGACCGAAATGGAGTCCATGTACACCAAAAAAGTATGGACTTTGGACATTGCTCCAGAAGGGGTAAAACCCGTAGGCTGCAAATGGATTTTTTTAAAGAAGATTGGTGTAGATGGATAGGTTGAAACCTATAAGGCTAGACTTGTTACAAAATGTTTTCGTCAAAGACCTGGTTTTGACTATGATGAAACCTTTTCTCCAATGGCTATGCTCAAATCCATTTGGATCCTTTTTGTCATTGCTGCCTTCCACGATTATAAAATTTGGCAGATGGACGTAAAGACCGCTTTTTTGAATGGAAATTTGGAAGAGTGTGTTTATATAGATCAGCCAGAGGGTTTCATAGAGAGTGGGAGCAGCGGAAGAGTGTGCAAGTTGGTTAAATCCATTTATGGATTAAACCAGGCATCGTGGAGTTGGAACATCTATTTTGATGAGACGATCAAGGAATTCGACTCTATCAAAAATCCAGATGAACCATGTATTTATAGTAAAATTGTAGCGAGAACTGTGGTATTCCTCGTCTTGTACGTTGATGACATTCTCCTGATAGGAAATGACATTCCTATGCTACAATTAGTCAAATGATTCTTGTCATAAAGGTTCTCCATGAAGGACCTGGGTGATGCTTCCTACATTCCGGGGATCCAGATCTATCGTGATAGATCTAAACGGATGTTGGGACTTTCACAGTCAAGGTACATCGACACCATACTGAAGAGATTCGGTATGGAAGATTCAAAGCGCGGTAATCTACCGGCTTGTCACGGAATCACCCTCTCCAAAGAGATGTCTTCCAAGACTGATTTGGAAAAGGATCGCATGAGTATTATACCCTGCGCTTCTGCGTTAGACTTTATAATGTATGCGATATTGTGTACCAGACCAGATATAGTTTGTGCACTGAGCGTTGTAAGCAGGTATCAGTCAAACCTAGGGGAGAAGCACTGGACAACAGTGAAGAACATTCTCAAGTACCTGAGAAGGACTAAGGAGATGTTCTTGGTGTACAGCAGTGAAGACCTCCAGATCGAGGCTTTCGCCGACTCCAGCTTCCAGAGTGATAAGGATGACTCCAAGTCCACATCGGGTTATGTATTTTCCCTCAATGGAGGGGCGGTCTGTTGGAAAAGCTCCAAGCAGGACGCCATTGCTGACTCCACGATAGAAGCGGAGTATATCGTTGCATGTGACGCTGCGAAAGAAGCGATCTGGATGAGGAACTTCGTGACAGAGTTTCAGATGGTTCCGTCCATTGTCAATGCAACCCCAGAACACTCAACTCTTGAGTCAAATTAAAAATTCCCAGAAAACTCAGCACTGTGAAAGAGGAATTACTGTGCAAATGTGGAGGGCTGACGTCATCAGAGGGCCGCGGAACCGCCGCAGAAGCTAGGCTTCTGCCGCGGTTCCGCCGCAGGTTTGAGGTATCATTGGTCAAATTTTGCACTGTAATTCTTATAATTCCCTGCTGAATTTTTTAAGCATTTTTAATCTGGAAAAAACCCAGTTTTTGGAAAAAGTCCAGAGAGCAATTTGGTTTGAAGGGTTTCGGTTCGATCGGGTTTCAAACGTCGTCTACACTTCGCCTAAGGCTCTAGCTAGGCTCTAATACCACTGTAGGGTTCCTAGGCACACTAATGAGGTCTCACAAGGCATCAACCATGCCAATTTCAAATTTTACAAGTGCCGAGAAACTCTAATACGGATCGTTAACTAGAATTTTAGGCGAAAAGTTAAGCTAGTTAACAACTTAACTAAAAGTGAGAAGCTACAACCTTTGTAGATCCGGTTCTCCACTTCCTTAGCTCCACGTAGACGTCCTTTCGCTGTCCTAGTCGGATCTCGGACTCTAGCATCGGCTTCATCGGAGAAATGAGCGGACAAGTCGTCGGCTACGATGCCGAAGATGATCTACGTCGAGGCTACACTAGATCAAGCTCCAACTTCACCAAGTCGTGAAACTTGTGAAGAAAACACCCAAAACTACTTGGCAAGAGGTAGAGGATGAAGAAATAGGAGGTGGGTTCACTTTAGAATTGGATTTCTCACTCTTTTGCTCAAAGTGCCATTAAAGCTAGTAAGCTTTTTCTTGAAGATCAAGAAGAAGAAGAAGAAGATAGAATATATGATAAGTTTTTTCAAAAAGAATAATAAAATGAATACTTATCATCTTCTAACCTTGGTTAGGTGTAGAGAATAGACCATGGTTAGTGGGAATGGTTAGGGTTAAGCATGAAGACAAAAATGGTCACTTGGTCAAAGCTTCATGAAGCTTCAACAAGCTTCATGATAAAAAGAAACCATTTTGTTTTCTTTTATCTATTTCTCAAAAAAATAAAAGATAAATATTAAGTGAAAATATGAAACCCTAACCATTCACTAAACATGGTTTAAGTCTTTACACAAATCCAAGTGTATATGTATCATCAAACATGATACAATCAAGTGCACAAAAGTATATCACATATACAACTTGTGAACATCAAGTGAGAAAATCCATTTAAAGTGAACCAATACTAGTTAATGCAAAGTAATATATCAAATATATAATTATACATTAAATCATTAAATCAACACTTGATTCAATGATCCGGTCATGTCGCACATAACCGACTAGTATACAATGTATCGATTTATCGAATCAACGATTCGATAACTAGGTTATATCGCATACAACCAATCGAAACATTCATCGCGAGAATGAAATACGGTATCACATACTCGCATTATTCTCGGTCCCGCACATATCTCATATGCGCTCCTATTTCGTTTCGCTTGAGCCAGGAAACCCCTGTGTAGGACTCTAAAGACTCGTCAATACGTCGGTAGCAGATGATGATCATATCAAGCACCCACAAGCCGCAAGCGGTCTGCTAAACGTAACGGCCACCCGGGTATTGAGCGATCAGAAGATCGACGAGCTAGCCCGCTCACACTCCTGTGAATCCAACCAGTAACACTTACCGTACAGTCCGGTCTGTTCGTCTGATATGTCGCATATCAAGTCTAAGGATGGTAAACATCAGACCCCAACAACCGATAAGTCGTGCCGATGTGAGGCTCATAACGGGTCGAGAAACTACTGGTAACACTTACCAGCAAAACTCTGATCAGCCCTGGCCAGGGACTTCCCTGTTACGGCCAATCGAGCACAGCGCAACATCAACCCCCAATACCGGGAGAGACGAAACCCCTCCTATCGCTCATTGACTCCATGTGACTCGGGACTGTACCCAAAAACCACCGTTTTGCACGCCCTCATGGACGTGGTAAGGTGGAGATCAAAGCACAGTGGGAATCACACAAGACTCTATGACGATCTCGGGTCTACAGACTAACCTGCACAAGTGTCACCTGAGAACTGCCATCTGACGTGAGGTATAATACCATCTGGGAGTTCTCGGCGAGTCCGTCCAGTGTACCCAGTCTCCACTGAGCACCCGTATACCATCTCTGATGTCAAACACCAATGGATATGGGATCATCCATCGTCCATCTCATGGGTCGAGAAGCGTATACGCTAGTCTACACTGGTATATCGATGCCCCGTCTCGATACACCCACGACTAGGGACCTTGAAGGATGTACCTATGGACTACCATGTCCCCACTAGTATGATCTGCATCATAGTCCAGGTAGTCAAGTACACATCCTAAGGGCTTTACCAACAGGTAACTATAAGACAGTTTAAAGAGACTAGTGTACATGTTAAGATAAAGAGTAACCAGATAGCATACTATCATATCGAGCAAGAAAGTCATCTCTATATATGTCCAAGCATCCAATATAATATACATCATCTGTACAATACTGGCCTCTAGGGCATACATACAACTAACAATCTCCCACTTGCACTAGGGCCAGCTGCTGTAGTATCGCATACCGAGCATCCCGAAGAGTCTCTCAAACTGTATCTGGGGAATGGCCTTTGTGAGTGGATCCGCCGTGTTGTTCTTCGTGTCAACCCTCCTGACCTCGATCTCCCGGCGATCAACTATCTCCCGGATCAGGTGATACCGCCTCAGAATATGCCTGGATCGCTGATGGGACCTGGGTTCCTTGGCCAAAGCCACTGCTCCATTGTTATCACAATACAAGGGTAATGGATGCTCAATGGATGGAACCACTCCAAGTTCAGTAATGAACTTCTTGATCCAGACAGCCTCTTTGGCAGCATCGTTGGCAGCGATGTATTCAGCCTCCATCGTCGAGTCTGCCACGGTTTCCTGCTTGGAACTCTTCCAGCTAACCGCCCCTCCGTAAAGGGTAAAGACAAATCCCGACTGCGACTTAGAGTCGTCCTTATCACTCTGGAAGCTCGAATCGGTAAAGAACTCCACTTGGAGTTCTCCGTTACCATACACCAAGAGCATCTCTTTAGTCCTTCGTAAGTACTTGAGAATGCTCTTCACAGCTGTCCAGTGACTCTCTCCAGGATCAGCTTGATACCTGCTCACTACACTTAGTGAGTATGCTACATCGGGTCTGGTACATAGCATCGCGTACATGATAGAGCCTACAGCCGAAGCATAGGGTATCCCTTGCATGCGAGCTCTCTCCAAATCAGTCTTGGGAGACATCTCTTTGGATAGAGTGACTCCAGAGATCGTGGGCAAGTTCCCACGCTTGGATTCTTCCATACTAAACCTCTTTAGTATGGTGTCAATGTACCTGGATTGGGACAATCCCAATATCCGTTTGGATCTATCTCTATAGATCCTAATTCCCAATATGCAGGAGGCATCACCAAGATCTTTCATCGAGAATCTTTGTGATAAGAAGACCTTGACTGATTGCAGCATAGGAATATCATTTCCTATCAAGAGTATGTCGTCCACGTACAATACGAGGAAGACAACCTTACTCTCTGCCACCTTCTTGTAGATACAAGGTTCATCTGGGTTTTTGACGAAATCAAACTCTTTGATAACGACGTCAAAGCAGATGTTCCAACTCCGCGATGCTTGCTTTAATCCATAAATGGATTTGAGCAGCTTGCACACCTTCCCGCTGCTCCCACTGTCTACGAAGCCCTCTGGCTGAGTCATGTACACGCTCTCTTCTAAATCACCATTTAGAAAGGCGGTCTTAACATCCATTTGCCAGATTTCGTAATCATGATATGCAGCGATGGCAAGCATGATCCGGATGGATTTAAGCATAGCCACTGGAGAAAAGGTTTCGTCATAGTCCACACCTGGTCTTTGACGAAAACCCTTTGCAACAAGTCTAGCTTTGAAAGTCTCCACTTTCCCATCTACACCAAGTTTTTTCTTGAAGATCCATTTGCTCCCAATGGGTTTTACCCCTTCAGGAGCAACTTCCAAAGTCCATACTTTGTTGGTGTACATGGATTCCATCTCGGACCGCATTGCATCCAGCCATTTCACTGAGTCGCTACTCGTGATGGCCTGCTCGAAGTTAGTTGGGTCATCATCCTCCATGATGCAATCTTCGCTTCCACCGTCAATGAGAAAACCGTAGTATCTCTCAGGTGGACGAGAAACCCTACTAGATCGGCGGAGAGGCTGGGGTTCGTCGGGTACTACTGAAACCTCTGGTTCTACTAAATCATTAGTTGTAGTTTGTGGTGCTGGAACCTCTTCCAGCTCTACCTCTTTGCCACTAATTTCTTTTGCGAGAAATTCCCTTTCCAAAAAGGTGGCATGTTGAGCAACAAACACTCTTTGTTCCTCAGCTTGGTAGAAAAAATATCCTTGAGAATTCTTTGGATATCCCACAAACATGCAAAGAACTGATCGTGCCTCGAGTTTGTCCGGATTTTGCTTTTTGACATAGGCCGGACAACCCCATATCTTAATTCGTTTAAAATATGGTCTCTTCCCACTCCATATCTCATATGGTGTGGTAGGTACAGATTTAGACGGAACCAGATTCAATAGGTATATGGCTGTCTCAAGCGCATACCCCCAAAAAGAAATAGGTAACTCAGCATTGCTCATCATTGAGCGCACCATATCTAATAGGGTGTGATTCCTTCGTTCCGATACACCGTTGTGCTGTGGTGTATAAGGATGAGTAAGCTGAGAGAGAATCCCATTCTCTTTTAGATAATCCAGGAATTCAATGCTTAAGTATTCACCTCCTCGATCAGATCGAAGAATCTTAATACTTTTGCCCGTTTGGTTCTCTACCTCGTGCTTATATTCTTTGAATTTCTCAAAAGCTTCAGACTTGTGTTTCAACAGGAACACATGCCCGTATCTAGAGAGATCGTCAGTGAATGTAATGAAGTAGGAAGAACCATTTCTGGCATGTGTAGACATAGGACCGCATACATCACTATGTATCAGTCCCAAGAGTTCAGTAACTCTTTCTCCGTGTCCCGTAAACGGAGTTTTGGTCATCTTTCCTTTGACACATGAATGGCAAGTGTCATAAGATGATAATTCGAATGAATTCAAATATCCATTCTTATGTAACTTAGCTAGTCGTGTCTCATTGATATGACCAAGTCTACAGTGCCACAAGAAAGATTTGTTCATTTCTGAGCTTTTCCTCTTATGTGTGTTTTGTATATTGAGGACTGTATTTTGATTGAGAATGAATATGCCATTATGTAACGAGCCTGATGCAATCAACTTTTGATCTAGGAATATGTTCATAACATTATCCTTTACTACAAAATTATATCCTTCTTTACTTAATAAAGAGACTGATATAATGTTGCACATCATGTTCGGTATATAATAGCACTCATTCAGAACTAGTGTATCACCATTTGGTAATACCAGGTGATATATGCCAACAGTTTTGGCTGCAACATTTGCCCCATTCCCTACTTGAACGGAATGATCATCTTTACCCAGTTCTCTACCTTTCCGTAGCCCATGTAACTGCTTACATATGTGGGATCCTGATCCGGTATCTAATACCCAGGACGTAGGGTGAACTGAAAAACAGTTCTCAATAACTAACACACCCGAAGAAGATGCATCAACATGCATGTTCTTTTGGACGGCTTGAGAATCTAGATATTCTCTTATTCCCTGTTCAGTCTTATAACTCTTATAAGAAAGAACGGGTCCAACGTTCCCCTGCACAGTATAACATGCGGGTTCGGTCAATACATCCATATTATTATCTTTATTAGGGCATGACATGGTAGCTACCTGGAGAGAGAGAGAGAAGAAAACACTTTAGCGTATGCTCTTGCAAGATCAGATTGGTTATTATCTTATCTAATCAGGATGGCTCCCACTGGTTTTTATCAAATCTTCCTTCAAACCCTAAAAGGAAAGACTAGCCGGGATTAATTACACCCTATAACTTCGTCGATCTTTCAGCCAGGCCAGTGTCGGTACTTTGAGGGAGGTTCCCCGTGCTTTCGCACGGACCTAATTAAAGTAAACCTCGTTTTCCCAGAGGCGTAACCCCGTTGACACCTTTCTAGACACCTACTTGATCGGCTAATTGTAATGTGTAAAACTCTCCCAGGAGTAACTCTTACTCGCAGTGGGTATCGGGATCCAACTATCTCATAGAAGGTATGCAATCTCATTACAAATTTCAACACTTGAAATTCCCAATAATGCTTTTGTCCCTAGCGATCTATGACCTTGACTAAGTCAACAAACCATAAATCGCTAGTCAAGTTCAACCCGTGCATTTCTCGATTGAATTAAACCCACCCGTACGACCCTTGACTGAGTCAACAAGGCCGTGCGAATGCCCTAATCCAATCACATCTCATGTTGTAACAGATAAACATTATTTAGCTACCGTACACTATGCCTTGACTAAGTCAACAAACATAGTACGAATACTAAATAATATCTATCTGAAATGACGGAGGGCTACGCAGGTTTTTCGGAAAAACCATGAGCGTAAAGAACTTGATATCGTTGTAGAATCAAGTGAAGTTTTGAAATGGAGTGATTTTGAGGCTTTTCTAGTTTTGCTAAAGGGGTCACTCCCGGTGAAGGGATCGTCGGCCCTTTCCTCGTCGAATGAGGTGCGGGATATATCATATATATCACTATGCAAAGCAGAAACTATAGAAGTAATCAAAAGTCAAACCGAATGTGTAGCATCTGCCAGTTATTGCTAAAGGGGTCACTCCCGGTGAAGGGATCTCGGCCCTTTCCTCATCGAATAAGGTGCAGGGTATATCATATATACCGCTATGCAAAGCAAAAACTGTAGCTACCCTTTTTATTAAAAATTTGATTCTACAACATCTTTTAGGTTTCTTTTCTTTCATTAATCACATTAATGAAGTCCCATCATTTAAATACCTAAACATCACAGATAAATACGATGTACACTTATGCCATCCGCATTCGCCTGGATGTCCCCTCGTGCACCGTTAGGTTAGGTAACTAACGACAGAGCAGAGCAGGGCTAGTGCGGGTGAAAAACATAAGTAACGTCTATATAATATATCATATATACTATATACTGTATCTATCACAGAACATCACATGATCACATCACAGATATCGCAGCAGAAGAAACATATGAAACATTGGATATACTAGGACGTCCGTGTTTTCAATACGAGCCAGTATAAAACACGGATTCCACGGTCGTGATGAATAGCCAAACCCACACCCCTAGACCCCTATGAGAGCGGCAAGCAACCCTACCAATTCTAGGGTTAGGAGACCCTCCTCGAGATGGTCTCCCACTGGACCCTAGAACCCGGTTACTTGTGCTCCCCTCCTTGGGTCTATTCTAATGCGGAAAAGTAAATAATATACAAAAGGTGACAACTTCTGCAACCTGGAAGTGCCCTAATAAAAGAATATTGCATACAAGTTTTTACATGAATGAAAATGAAAAACACTCATCTCACATAAAAAAAACCCGGCTATTCAAACACGACAATCCAATATAACATATCCAGCAACACATAACATCGCATGTCATCAACGTAAGTAAATATGCGCATCCCAATTGTCGTTGACATATAGCAACGAAACCGGCGATATCACATATTACACTTACGGTCACAGAAAAGAAAGTGTAAAACTACAACAGTTGGAATCCGCAACCTCTTTAGACATCGCATGTCTAATCAAATGAAATACTTAGACATCACATGCCTAACAATTATAAACCCCGCATTTTAGTCCCATTATCGAAAACTCTTTTCAATATCAAGTGAGACTAAACCGCTAGATTTATAACATTCATTCAGCTATCTCATAACTATATGTGAATTCCAATTATTGTATCCCATTCCGGATAAATAGAAAATATTAAACTTTCCGATCGAACATTCGAACACCCAAGTTTTCCCGAAACCGTTCAACACATGAAATAAGTTCAAAGACGTTCACTTCATGCCTCAGAACCAACGGTCCAGCCGTAGAAGGGTCAAGCCAACGCCTTACATGTGGCACGCCGTACTGCCCCAAACCCGAAGGTTCAAAGGGCAGTTCAAGACGGTCACATAATCGAGTTAAGGTTTGTTGTCTTCTAGAGGGACCATCGCGTTACTTGCACTACTCAGAACGTCCTTAAACCACAGAAAAATCCAACACTTGGAAATTTTTCCGGCAAGGGAAAAGTTGGGTATTTATATCCGGTCGAACTTTTTAACATATTCTAAAGTTATCCGGAAAAACACATAGACGAAGTTTAATAATCCGATCGAATCTACGATTCCCAATGCAACCCCAGAACACTCAACTCTTGAGTCAAATTAAAAATTCCCAGAAAACTCAGCACTGTGAAAGAGGAATTACTGTGCAAATGTGGAGGGCTGACGTCATCAGAGGGCCGCGGAACCGCCGCAGAAGCTAGGCTTCCGCCGCGGTTCCGCCGCAGGTTTAAGGTATCATTGGTCAAATTTTGCACTGTAATTCTTATAATTCCCTGCTGAATTTTTTAAGCATTTTTAATCTGGAAAAAACCCAGTTTTTGGAAAAAGTCCAGAGAGCAATTTGGTTTGAAGGGTTTCGGTTCGATCGGGTTTCAAACGTCGTCTACACTTCGCCTAAGGCTCTAGCTAGGCTCTGATACCACTGTAGGGTTCCTAGGCACACTAATGAGGTCTCACAAGGCATCAACCATGCCAATTTCAAATTTTACAAGTGCCGAGAAACTCTAATACGGATCGTTAACTAGAATTTTAGGCGAAAAGTTAAGCTAGTTAACAACTTAACTAAAAGTGAGAAGCTACAACCTTTGTAGATCCGGTTCTCCACTTCCTTAGCTCCACGTAGACGTCCTTTCGCTGTCCTAGTCGGATCTCGGACTCTAGCATCGGCTTCATCGGAGAAATGAGCGGACAAGTCGTCGGCTACGATGCCGAAGATGATCTACGTCGAGGCTACACTAGATCAAGCTCCAACTTCACCAAGTCGTGAAACTTGTGAAGAAAACACCCAAAACTACTTGGCAAGAGGTAGAGGATGAAGAAATAGGAGGTGGGTTCACTTTAGAATTGGATTTCTCACTCTTTTGCTCAAAGTGCCATTAAAGCTAGTAAGCTTTTTCTTGAAGATCAAGAAGAAGAAGAAGATAGAATATATGATAAGTTTTTTCAAAAAGAATAATAAAATGAATACTTATCATCTTCTAACCTTGGTTAGGTGTAGAGAATAGACCATGGTTAGTGGGAATGGTTAGGGTTAAGCATGAAGACAAAAATGGTCACTTGGTCAAAGCTTCATGAACCTTCAACAAACTTCATGATAAAAAGAAACCATTTTGTTTTCTTTTATCTATTTCTCAAAAAAAGAAAAGATAAATATTAAGTGAAAATATGAAACCCTAACCATTCACTAAACATGGTTTAAATCTTTACACAAATCCAAGTGTATATGTATCATCAAACATGATACAATCAAGTGCACAAAAGTATATCACATATACAACTTGTGAACATCAAGTGAGAAAATCCATTTAAAGTGAACCAATACTAGTTAATGCAAAGTAATATATCAAATATATAATTATACATTAAATCATTAAATCAACACTTGATTCAATGATCCGGTCATGTCGCACATAACCGACTAGTATACAATGTATCGATTTATCGAATCAACGATTCGATAACTAGGTTATATCGCATACAACCAATCGAAACATTCATCGCGAGAATGAAATACGGTATCACATACTCGCATTATTCTCGGTCCCGCACATATCTCATATGCGCTCCTATTTCGTTTCGCTTGAGCCAGGAAACCCCTGTGTAGGACTCTAAAGACTCGTCAATACACCGGTAGCAGATGATGATCATATCAAGCACCCACAAGCCGCAAGCGGTCTGCTAAACGTAACGGCCACCCGGGTATTGAGCGATCAGAAGATCGACGAGCTAGCCCGCTCACACTCCTGTGAATCCAACCAGTAACACTTACCGTACAGTCCGGTCTGTTCGTCTGATATGTCGCATATCAAGTCTAGGGGTGGTAAACGTCAGACCCCAACAACCGATAAGTCGTGCCGATGTGAGGCTCATAACGGGTCGAGAAACTACTGGTAACACTTACCAGCAAAACTCTGATCAGCCCTGGCCAGGGACTTCCCTGTTACGGCCGATCGAGCACAGCGCAACATCAACCCCCAATACCGGGAGAGACGAAACCCCTCCTATCGCTCATTGCCTCCATGTGACTCGGGACTGTACCCAAAAACCACCGTTTTGCACGCCCTCATGGACGTGGTAAGGTGGAGATCAAAGCACAGTGGGAATCACACAAGACTCTATGACGATCTCGGGTCTACAGACTAACCTGCACAAGTGTCACCTGAGAACTGCCATCTGACGTGAGGTATAATACCATCTGGGAGTTCTCGGCGAGTCTGTCCAGTGTACCCAGTCTCCACTGAGCACCCGTATACCATCTCTGATGTCAAACACCAATGGATATGGGATCATCCATCGCCCATCTCATGGGTCGAGAAGCGTATACGCTAGCCTACACTGGTATATCGATGCCCCGTCTCGATACACCCACGACTAGGGACCTTGAAGGATGTACCTATGGACTACCATGTCCCCACTAGTATGATCTGCATCATAGTCCAGGTAGTCAAGTACACATCCTAAGGGCTTTACCAACATGTAACTATAAGACAGTTTAAAGAGACTAGTGTACATGTTAAGATAAAGAGTAACCAGATAACATACTATCATATCGAGCAAGAAAGTCATCTCTATATATGTCCAAGCATCCAATATAATATACATCATCTGTACAATACTGGCCTCTAGGGCATACATACAACTAACAGATATCACGCTGTGCTCGGAAAGCCATTACACAAAGTCCTTGGCCAGGACAAGCGAGATTTACTGGTAGGTACTCCAGTAGTTTCTCAGGGTATATTGGGCTCTACTCCGGCACGACTTATTGCGATGTTAGGGGTCTAGAGTTTACCATCCCCTTAGGTCTGATATGAGAGTATCTTAGACGAATAGACCGGACTGTATGAAGATTGTCACAGATAGGCTCAGTAGAAGTTCGGATGAGTTTGCTCATCGGCCTTCTTATCGACAGATACCTGGGTAGCCGTTACGTGCAGCCAGTACCGCTGACGAACTTGTGGTTAAACCCACTGCCAGCGTACCGTCGAGTCTTTAGAGTCCCACACAGAGGGTTTTCCTGCTTCGGGCAAAACGATGTAGAGGCCGTATAGTTTTACAGCAGGGTTCCAATCACATACGTGTACTGGCTACACGGATGTTGTTCGGACGGATAATACCAGTGGGCTTTGGTTTAAGCCGGATCGTAGTATTATATTATTGGATTATTATTATCTCATTATATTCGTATTTTTCGGAATACGAATACGGGTATGTATATACGGTGAGGGCATTCTTGTACTTCTAGAAGGGGACACCTCATTATTTGGTTTATCTATTTTGAGAAATAGATTAATGATGTGAAAATTGGAGACATCCATGGCATGGGGTGAAACATGGCTCTTTGTATTTGTTTATTAGTTTGGACCCACTATTCAAGCATGGTTGATATTTTCTATTGGAAAATATTGCATGCTTGAATGAGTGAAGTGTGTGAGCCATTCTTCACTTGCCATAACCTTTGCTCATTTGTGCATTCTCTTTCTCTTTCCATACTTTCCTATCCTTTTTCCTTAAGACCCTAACCCTCACATGAGTTGTGAACCCTAGGGTCTCATGAGATAAAATACTCTATTAAATACTCTACATCTTTTAGGCTACCTAGCTTAGCGAACTAGGTACCCTAGTTATCTCAGTTTAGAGGTGGAGCTTGAGGTATAGACACTCGGGTGTAACATCTTCGACACGAGAAGGCCGACGATCAAGTGCGATCCGGATCTCCGAGGAGCTCAAGGAGAGGAGGAGAAGAAGACCCGAAGGACAAGATTTTATGAGGTATAAAACTCCTACCGAGTAGTTAAACCTCCAAGTAGATTTAGCTAGTTAAGTTTTCTATTAAGATCCTAGAGTTTAGTCGGTGTTGCAAAGTAAGAAAAATTGTTTTTTGTAAATTCCGCCTCCTCGCGAACCCGCGGGGTGCGCGACATCGACTTACATAAATATATTAAACAAGAATCGAACTAGAGAATTATGGTTTTGTAGTTAAGCAAACAATGTTCTAATTTAAGTGAAGTGAGTCTACAATCTTTGTAGTCTAGTCCTTCACTTCTAGTAGTAGTCCCTAGAACTCTTCTTTGACTCCACTTGAAGAATGGATCGAGCTTGCTTGTAGTCTTCATCGTCGAAAATGATTCACCTTGAGGCAACTCTCACTCAAGCTCACACTTCACTAATCAAGGTATTGGTGAAGTTAACAACCTATACTAATGGGCTAGAGTAGCGTAGGTTGATGAAGTAGGAATTTTGCTCACTAGAAATATTTGTTTCTCTTTTCTTTTTCACAACCCTAGAAAACTAGTGAGGAGATGAAGAAGATGAACATTCAAGTGAGAATCAACCATGAGCTCTCAAAATAAGATGAGATAAGAAAAACATCTATGAATAAAACAAAGAAAAAGAGATGAGTCATGGCTTCTAAAGGCTTCTCCAAACATCCCAAGAACATGACTCATTGTTCTTTTTCTTTAATTCATAAATCAAACCATTATTTTCTCATCTTTAACCCTTGTGTGATTCTCATATATCCATGTTCCTTGTATCATCAACCATGATATATATATATATATATATATATATATATATATATATATATATATATATATATCAAATTATTAAATCAACCCTTGATTCAATAATCAAGTTATATCATATATAACCGGTTAATATCATATATATATATGTATGTATGTATGTATGTATGTATGTATGTATGTATGTATGTATATCAAATTATTAAATCAATACTTGATTCAATAATCCAGTTATATCACATATAAACGGCTAATATTCAATATTAGTTAATATATATATATATATATCAAATTATTTAATCAACACTTGATTCAATAATCCGGTTATATCATATATAACCTGGCTAATATCAAACATATAAACATATATATAAATCAAATCATTGAATCAACACTTGATTCAATAATCCGGTTATTGTGAGTCTACGGTAGCGCCCCGGCCGTCTTTCAGACGCCAAATGCGGAACAAAAACTTTTACAACTGGCGCTATCGCATACTATATCCCAGGATCTGTCATTAACGCTAAACTAACATACTGTAAAGTGGGTAGAAATGTTATACCGAACGATCCGGGTCCTTCGGTCTTCAACCATCATCCCACGCTTTGTTGCAGCTGATCCGAACTCGCTCGATCTCCGGTCTCGTCGTCCAGGTGGCACCACGTCGACGGATCTTTAAACGGGCTCCCGCCTATGAACCGAGGCAACTCGATCATCAAGTTTGCTAAAAGAGATGACCAAGATTGATGTAGAGAATGAGTAGAACACTTTGTCTCGTTACGTCCAAGGCTATGGACGAACGGTTAATGAAGTTGCCAATTTTATCGGGTGATGGAAATATGAGCATGAAATTATATGAAGCAAAACTATCATCAACTTTTGGGCATGCCACATTTGCTTTGCTCTTCTTTTTCGGACATTTGTCATGGCGCTAGAACCTTGTTCAATTTTCCAAAATGAATCAATCACCTTCCACAAATGTGACCGGCCTCAATAAGAAGAGGGGGGTGAGTGCAGGAGAGAGGAGGGGTGATTATAAGCATTAATGAAGAAATGAGTAACTTAACACCTTGCATTTATCATTAATGCTTCCTAATGAGTCACTACCCTGGTCATCATAACACATCACCACTCAATTAATACATCATTAATGAACTAATGACTCACTAGCCAAGTCACCATCTAGAACCATGACCCACCCAAGAAAAGATAAATCCGTATTTAACCGAATGTTAAATACGGGTGATAGAAAACTGGAAACTGGCAACTTCCAAAAGTGATCCCGAAACGAATTTCAGGATAACTCCGTAACGGTATAAACATACCCGCATTTGTATTACGACCGAATACAAATGCAACGGAGACAAAGATATTATATCTACACAGTATAATACTCGGATCCGGCTTAAACCAAAGCCCACCAGTATTATCTGCCCGAAAAATGACACGTGCGTAAACGCACGTGCTTTTTCCGAACACTGCCATAAAACCATACAGCATCTACAACGTTTCGCCCGAACTTAGGAAAGTGTCTGTGGGGGACTTTAATGACTCATCAATACACTGGCACTGGGTATAACCACTAGCACGTCAGAGCTACAAGCTGTACGTAACGGTTGCCTATGTATTGATTGGAAGGGAAGCTGACGAGCGAACTTATCTAGAAACCCTACTAAGCCTGACAGTGACAATATCCGTACAGTCCGGTCCATTCGTTTATGAGTATCACATATAGGGCCTAGGGGGCCGGTAAACGTCAGACTCCCAATAGCTGTATAAGTCGTGTCAGAGAGCAGCCCATAACACCCTGAGATACTACTGGAATACCTTTCAGTAAATCTTGATTACCCTGGCCAGGGATTTCATGTAATGGCTCTCCTAAATACTGCGCGATCTCACCCCCAATACCGAGAGAGACGAGTCCCCGACGATCTGCTCACTGCCTTCATGTGGCTCAGGACTGTACCCAAAATATACCTGTTTGCACGACTCCTTTGACCCGTGGTAGGGTATAAATCAAGGTACAGTGGGAACTCACACGAGACAAATGACGACCTCAGGTCGATGAACTAACCTGTACACATGTCACCAGGGAACTGCTATCTGACGCTTGGTATAATACCAACCAGCAAGTTCCCGGCGAGTCCTGTCCGGTGTACTCATAACCCAATGAGCACCTGTATACATCTTAGGTGAACCAACTAACACCAATGGCTTGTGAGACCGGCCACCACCCCTCGTCGGGGTCTCGAATGTATACACTAATCTACTCTGGAGTATCGATGCCCTGTCTCGAAACTCCCACGACTAGGGACACTTTAAGGATGTGCTTATAGACCCCAGCTCCCACATATATGATCGCCATCATACTGCTGGCAGTCAAGCAAGAATCATATGGGCTTTATCAACATATACATGATGATAAAGACAAACCAGATAGCATACTATCATCTCGAGTAAGACTGTTCTATCGGTATAGGTCCTCCCTCAATCATTGCAATCACGTACCTGCGATCCAATAATTGACTTAGAGGGCACTATATCCAACAGTTATATCATATATAACCCGGCCGATATCAAATATCGCTAGATTAGAATACGGTATCATATACTCGTATTTAATCAAGCTTCCGCACATATCTCCATGCGTGCCCTACTTCGTTTTGCCTGAGCTAGGAAACCTCTATGTGGGACTCTAAAGACCCGTCAATACGCCAGCAGTAGGTAATGATCACATTTGATACCCACAAGCCGTCAGCGGTACTAGCTGGACGTAACGGCTACCCAGGTATTGAACGAATAGAAGATCAACAAGCATACTTGTCCAAACTCCCGTAGAGCCTATAAGCAACACTTACCGTACAGTCCGGTCTCTTCGTCTGATATGTCGCATATCAAGTCTGGGGGGTGGAATTGTCAGACCCCACTAACTTGATAAGTCATTCCGATGTGTGGCGTATAACCTTTCGAGAAACTACTGATAGCACTTATCAGTAAATCTCATCAGACTTGACCAGGGACTTATTGTTATAGCCAATTGAGCATAGCGCAAAATACCGAGAGAGACGAAACCCCTCCTATCGCGCACTGCCTCCATGTGATTCGGGATTGTACCTAAAATCCACCTGTTTGCACGACTCCTTTGAGCCGTGGTAGGGAGGAAATCAAAGAACAGTTGGAACCATACAAGACTTTATGACGATATCGGGTCTTCAGACTAACCTATACAAGTGTCACCAGAGAACTGCTATCTGACGATAGGTATGGTACCATCTAGGAGTTCTCGACGAGTCCTGTTTGGTGTACCCATTCTCCAATGAGCACCTGTGCACAATATTTGATGTCAAACACCAATGGTTATGGGATCAACTATCGCCCCATATAGGGTAAAGAAACGTATACACTAGTTTACTCTAGAATATCGATGCCCTATCTTGATACTCTCTCGATTAGGAACTGTTAAAGGATGTGCTTGTGGACTACACAAGCCCCACTAGTATGATCCGCATCATAGTCCTGGTAGTCAAGCCAACATCCTAAGGGCTTTATCAACATGTATCAATGAGCTAGTAAACTAAAACAAGTGCACATGTTAAGATAAAGAGCAACCGGATAGCATACTATCATGTCGAGCAAGAAAGTCCTATATATATATGTCCAAGTATCCACTATAATATACAATAATGGCCTCTAGGGTATACATATTCTTAACACCTTACTCTAGAATTAGCGGGCTACTCGCCGCACTCGTAGAGGGTATAGGATGACCCATGGTAGGGTGCATAAGTTACCGGATTCCGTGAAGCGCTGGATGGCCCATTCACTTTGTTGATTGGGTTGCCTCGCTTTCGGGATTGGCGGGTAACTTGCCGCGCTCGTAGGAGTCTAGGTTCTTCATTGCACAGGCTATCCATACGACTGGGAACGTCGAGTTTCATTTATGGCTCAAATGAAACTCGGGGCTCCAAAATTATCCGCTATTCTTTTTTGCTTATTAGTTTTCTATGATGTTGCTTATATCATGCCCGGGACGAATGGTTATACACACATACACACAGACACTAGTATATGTTGTATAAGTTTTGCATCCGCGCTAGTCCTGCCTCTGCTCTGCCGTTAGTTAAGTAACCTAACGGTGCATGACGGGTCCCCATGGCGAATGTGGATGGCATATACGAATATTTTATTTTTGTTCTTTTCTGGTGATATGAATTAATTGATGTGACCGCATTAATTCTTATTAATGCAAGATAAGAAACCTAAAAAGATGTTGTTGGAACATTTTGAAAATCCACTCGATTCTTTTCAAAACACTCGTTTAAAAAGCGGAGCTTGAACCACTCATTTTTAAAGCTATCGTTCCTCACCAGTACTGCTCCCCCTGTCCCAGGACCAGACTCCTCAATTGCGGACATCGATGTCCGCAAAACATGAGATCTGGATTGCGAGAAAACTAAGTGCATCGTGCTGGCGTCCATGAATAATGAACTCCAGAAGCGGTACGAAAATACGGACATCAAATTCATTTTTCTCCATTGCAAGGATTTGTATGAAGAGCATTCTCGTATCGTAAGGTACGAGACTTCAAGAAAATTATTCTAGATGAGGTTAGCACCCGGATCACCTGTAAGAGAGCACGTCCTAAAGATGATCAGTCTCATTAAGAAACTCGCAAACCTGAGATGCGTGTTAGAGAACGAGTTATACATTGACTTGATTCTACAATCCCTTCCTCACACCTTCTCTCAATTCGTGCTGAACTTTAACATGCACAGAATGTAAGCTGATCTTCCAAAGCTCCTCAACATGTTGAGGATAGTGGAGAGCTCATTGAAAAAGGAGAAGACACCTGTTCTTATTGTTGGGGAATTTTCCTTTTCTAAATCCAAAGCGAAACCTAAAGAGAAGAAGAAGAAGACCACCACGAAGCTGAAAGGAGGTGTCAAAAAGGTGCAAGGAACGAACAAATTGGGGAGAGTAAAAGCGGAAAAGGATGAGTGTTACTACTGTAAATCCCCGTTCCCATCTTAATAAAAGTTTTCTATTTTTCTAAATCCCAGAGATTTCCTTTCTTTTTCCCTCGTATATTTTTGTAGGAAGGTGGTTGCTTGAATTCCAATATTTAAAATTTCCCAAACCCTAAAAGTCAAAACCCAGAATTAAAACCAATTTGGAAAACCAAAACTTAAACAAATAAAAAAAAATTACTATAAACCCCCAGCATAAACCCTCAGCCCAATATTTTTTCTTTTCAAATGAATTAATTTTTTTTCTCGGCCCAGCCCGTCCCCCTCCTCAGCCCACACATCAAATTTAAATTTGAAATGAATTCTTTATTTAAACCCCGGCCCGTTCTAACCTCAGCCCACGAAAACTAAAAGAATTTAATTAATAAAACTTTTCTTAGCCCACTCACTCCACCCTGTCTCCCCAGCAACCCGACCCGGCCCATGCATTCAAACCCCTCCTTCTTCCCCAAACGGCTATCTCCCTTTTTTCTCGCGCACTATTCACGCGATCCACTTCCTTCGCCGCAGCCCGCGCCCACGCTCACGTCGTGCGACGTTACCCCTCTCTTACCCTCGTCAATTCCTATCTCCCTCACACCCTCGCTCCTCTCTCCTTTTCTAAATTCCTCACCTCTCTCCATCCACAGAAAACCCACCGAGCACCCAACTCCCCTCGCCCCACCGCCGACGGTGACGACTGCAACCCCCACCATTCTCCCTCGCTCACTTCTCTCCACCAACAAGAGCTCCCTACACTATCCCCTTCGCCTCCAGCCTTGCACACCC